>OX465580.1:9359936-9544663 GCA_950022655.1 Alentia gelatinosa | reverse complement strand
TATTTTACCAAGGTTCCTTTGACTCTCTACACCGATCCCAGAGCAGGATGACATTATGATTTAACCCATGACACAATGTTTTTTTTACATGGAACACTTTATTTACATATGTGAGCAAGGCAAGAAAAGTGACATTTCCCAATTATCACTCACTTCTTCTGCACCTCCATTAGTGAAGAACACTTACTTTTTCTCCTCCTTTAGTAATGAACACCTACTCGGGGGGCGTCATGGCGGCCCCCATGGGTCATAGGCTATATGCCTTATATATCATTATGTAAAAGATAAAGATGATCAATAAAGAAATCTTAAAAATTTCGTACACTTATTCCTGTTGTGTGAGGTATCAAATCAGGCGTAGTTTTTTTTCATAGAAACACATTTCACCACGAGACACGATCTTACATTACGGCCATACAATCTTCCCCTGTTTTGGACCCGGAATGAAGTTTCCGCTATATCATGTGGCTGGGTTGGAGTACCGAGTGTTATCTCACCCCGGTATTTTTTCTCCATAGGCTTAACGCTAGGAGCTCGTGCTCTACGATCGTGAAAGTATTGTACCTAATACTCAATGGCTAATTTGGCGAGTTATTCCAGCAATAAATGATGTTTATAGATGTCCGATAACCTTGCGATTGTAACCACTGAGCTAATTCCCCAAACCTGAAGTGCGGTTCAGATTTTATCTCATCCCCTATCACTGAATAATTGGATAACGTTTGTGACATCATCCCCATTGATTTAAGAAAAATACTCCATAGGCGTTGAGTATGAATTCCGAATGTTAAGTCTATGGAGAAAAAAAACAATACCAATGGTGAAATGAAGCGATGGCAGCCAATTTAACTTTACCAAGGTTGGAGCAGGGATAAGCCTAAACACCACGAACTATCTGCTGGGAGAGTGATTAAAATTTACAGTGTAGAACTCTCCTTTCGAAAAGGCGGGAAAAGATGAAGAAGCAGACGACATTTTAACCGCGTACATAAAAGTAGACTCGGTGTGGCTCACCTTGACTTTTGACAGAGATCCAGTTACAACCAACACCTGTGGGTTCTCCATCGCATCCCTCAGCAGCGCTCGGGAGGCAATCTGATATTGCCAGAGTCAATACTAAAGTGGAGAAGTTGATAGCAATCCTTGTCCTATCAACTACACAGTAAGTATTGGCTGACGACTGAGTCTAAGTGTCCACCCAACCCACTCCACCCACCCACGCCCACACGCAAGTCCCTGTAGTGTACTCCCACTTTTTTTTGGTCTCCCAACATTATTTGCCAATTGGATATTAAAATAAACTGACTTCATAACCTCGGGTTGGAGAGGTTGTTGAGTGGAGAGCGTGGAGAAGTGTGTGTAGCTCTCCATACGGAGTGGTTGGGAGGTGGTGGTGGATGTATACAAGTGGACAAACTCTCAGGTGGGAGCCACGTTAGACTTGCTCAAGTCTTTGATTATGAACATTTATTAAATGAGTAACACAATCAGAATAAAGTTAATTTTAGTATTTACTATATATAGTAAATACCCATGCCGTATATACTGTAAATATGCACCGTTTCGGCAAATGACGTAAAAACACTCAATGAAAATTTACCGTTTGTACGGAACTCGGCATAAATGCCTCGGTCCGTACAAACCATAAATTACCATCTCGTTCTGTGAATTGTACAGCACGGTCAGGACGTTCTATATAATCATCCCTCTCTGACTGGCCTATGAATCAAAGACTTGTCCAGTAGGAAGAGAACCTCCTGTATATGTCCCCCCAGACGCTCACTGAAACCCTACACCTCCTCCTACCCCTCCCCATCCCTCTCCTCCAGTTCTCTGGCTGCCAGTATTGTCATAGCAATAGATTTAGTCTGCTTCTGACTTAAATCCTCCAAATCACAACAGTCAGATTTATAAATTCTTAAGAAAAACCTGACTGTTTCCCAGTGAAGAGGGGAGAGGTAGGTGGAGGGGTAGCCATTGGATGCATAGACAATAAACGATAGTTTTGTGTACAGGCGGCCGTAAACCACGAGAGGTTGACGCGTAGTAATACACCCGCGCTGGTTTACAGAGCTGCCTTTCAAAAAGCCATCGTTTGTTGTATCTACTATCTATCTTTTCGACTAGATTAAACCCAGAAATTTCCCTAATAAAGGGTATCACGATGGGGACTATTTCTTTGCCATCTGGCTCAAAGGGACTATTTTCCCGTATCCTGCTTTGAGGCCGTATACCACAGATTTGAATCCATATACCACAGTTATGGTATCTGATAGGTTTTATATAATGGGTCGTGGTTTACTAAGTCCCCATACATTTTCAATGGGGACTTCGTATTCCATGGATAATAAAGAAGAATAGTTCCTTTTTGCTATAGAGCAAAATATTCATCCCTATTGATATACCCTTTAATATAGACGGTCTCAAAATCATTGTATACAGGAAAATAGTCCATTTTTGCTATAGAGGAAAACAAAATAGTCCCTATCAATATACATTTTGATATGGCAATTAATTGCTGGGTTTAATTTATTGGAGAGGATAAATACAAGGAACTGTAAGCCACTCGAGGTTGGCGTCGTAATACACTCGCTGACACCCATATATAACTAGGAGCAAACAGATTGTTCTTCATTGATGAATGGGTGTGCAATTTTAAATGAATAACAACTAAAAGGTTTGGGTTACATTCAGTGTATGGGTCGTTTTCTGTAACCACTTGCACCCAGTAAACTTGCCATTTCTCTAACTGCCTGGGTGTATCTATAGGATCTAAACATTTCAAACACCAGTAGGTCAATGATATATTTCAGTCTTGATTGATTGGTCAGCTGGGCATGCCTCAAAGACCCTCAGACACTGGCACCCTGCTCCTTATCCAATAGCACAGCGAATAGCACACAGATAGTGAAGGGATAGATTTTTTTCAGCACGCCCAAAATGTATCTGACCACCCTAAGCTTTTATAGGCAACATATATAGCTCGTGCGAGCACGCTCTAAAAAACATGCAGTGGCCACGATTAAAACGAATCAGGTTTTGATTTTGTCCTACCCCGTCTCCTCGATTTTGGAATATTACGTGATAACAATCCTGTATGCCACTAGTGGCATATAAAACTCTGTATGCCAGGCATACGGAAGCTCAATGTTAAGCCTATGGGATTATATATTATGGGTAGGATAATATAGAGGAAACCCATGAAAGTTTAGGGTCTGAGCTCGTATCCCATCGAGTTAGAATCGCGTAGTAATTCACAAGGCGAATCGAGCTCTGACCCTCAACTTGTATAGGTTTCTGAATTTATCTCACCCTTCACATTGACTAATGGGCTATCATTTGTGACATAATCCCCCATTGGATATTTATCCTAAATATCTAATGGGCGTTAGATACGAGTTCCCAATGTTAAGTCTATGGAGAAAAAAAATACCAGGGGTGAGATAAAGGGACTGGAGCCAGTCTAGAGCCATGTCTGTCATAACAAGTCTCTTCACAGTCAGCTAGCAAGGTGCGTACACACACACACACACACTCACACACACTGAGGGGGCATTGAGTGCAGAGACATGTAAGCAGATAGGCAGGTAAAGGAGGGCAGGTGTATGAATACCGCTATATCCACTCTATGACCACCCCACCCCCCACAGGTGGCATTCACAAGACATGGACTGCACCAGGTGACCTTCTCAGGGTGGAACACCTCACAGAAGCCCAGGATCCAACCCCACAACGTCCCCCCATCCCCCCATCCCCTCCTCCTCCCTCCTCCCTCCTTCCCTCCCCCACCATTAGGACGTGGTGAGGAAGGCAGTGCCAATTACATTATTATGATATTGGTCTTTCAGGTTGTCCACACTCTCGACATTCTTCCTGTACCGTGTGCGCACACAGAGGGGTGCTGGTGGGGGTGAGGGGTGAGGGGTGGAGCACACAGGAGTGTGAAAGCAGGGACGGGGCCGGGGACGGGCGCGGAAGCACGTTTTATACGGGGTGGAGGGGAGGGAAGCCCGCCGACTTGAACCCCGTACGCACACTCCCCCCAAATCTTTCGCGGCGCTAGCGCTGGCTTAATCTCTGCCCCAACCCAAAGCTAGTTCCCTGGGTATCCACTAAAGACAGGGGAGACCGGCGAACATTTTAGATTCAAAACAAGGATACTGTTAAAAGTTATACAAGTCAAACAACTCACATATCATTAGTTAGGAAATATAGGAATTGTTAAATGGGGTTAACAGACAATCCAGCTGTTTTTTTAAAATCTCTAAACCACTTTATTATGTGAATCTCCTGTTGATTAGACTGCCCCTTTAAGTGAGCACATGTGTTATGTTGACAAACAAAACCCTGTAACACCTGAGGTGCCTTCCAATGAAGAAAGTAATCCCTACGACTATGCCTGATTCGATATAACAAATAACAGAAATGAGTGAATATCATTTACCATATAAATATGTGCATATCTATTCACATATAAACCACAAAATACTCCCCAAAGCACTAAGAATTTAGGATATTTCAAAAACTGGCGTATGGGCCAGATTTGAGCCCAAACAGGCAGGTTGGGGCAGAGATATAAGCAGCCAGAGGAAGTAAAGCGCAAGATCTGTGCTGGGAGAGTGCTCCGTACGGTACAGAGTTTACTCAACGCTTACCTTGACGACTGTCAACGCGGTGTCGGCGACGTGAGTGGCGGGCTTTGATACAGACCCTGGGGTCATCAGGTGCACCTCCCAGCGCCGCCCTGGTGGCAGGGGATGGAGTGAGTGTGAGGAAGCCACAACCAGCAAGACATGAAGCCATGATTTTTCTTTGTATTTAAATTATATACCTATAGTTCTAACAATGTGGTTAAATCTTGCACTGTAAGATACCCATACAGTTAACTAACAAATTCCTCCTAAAGTGATATTCTTAGATACATGAAAATTGTCGTATCACTAATAGGTTTGACTAATATATGTAATTCAACGATCTTATATTATTGCCCAACCAACAGCCATTGTTCATTACCCTCATTTGGGATACGACCAACTTTCACTCACAGACCACTCTCGATGTTTCATTATTCTACAATCCCCCAAATATTCTCATAACGGTGACAATTTCTGTCATTCTATCATATGTATGCACTTCACCGATCTGATTGTATTGCCCAACTGATAGCAGGTGTAAAAACACATCGCAGCCCGCATATAGATCATGGAGAACGGACTGCAATACTCGTAGGGGCATGGAGAACAAGTTCCCAATGTTATAGCTATGCGACAAAAATACATTAGTGAGTTAGTTCTGACCAATACATTTTTGATCCTGAGGAGAGCCTTCTTAATTTCTTTTCACAGAAATCAGAAGGAACTCAGAGTTCCACCAAAAAAACTTTAATCGGCACCACGATATAAGGACTCAAAAATGCTCAGTGAAACGGAATACATTTGAATTTTAATCTGCCTGTGTATCCGCTATTTGGCGAGGAATCTACATGTAGACACTCACCGATTGGAATACTTTTGTTTACATTGATAAAACTGCCTAACATAAAAAAATACCAGGGGTGAGATAAAATGGGAGGAAGCCACAAGTGGCAATACTTGAAGCCATGA
This sequence comes from Alentia gelatinosa, assembly GCA_950022655.1. Classification (NCBI taxonomy): domain Eukaryota; kingdom Metazoa; phylum Annelida; class Polychaeta; order Phyllodocida; family Polynoidae; genus Alentia; species Alentia gelatinosa. The sequence continues at coordinate 9,539,060 of OX465580.1, read as the reverse complement.
ACAATAAGAAAATGTGTAAATCCTGTGAGACATCAGCACCTTCAATCCGATGAATTTGGTGGATCAGTAATAATCGGTGGCATGCTTTTTTGAAGTACACACTGTAAGATTAGACCCCTTTTGGATGCCTTCACGCTGCCTTCACACTGCCTTCACACTGCCTTCACATTGCCTTCATGCTGCTTTCACACTGCCTTCACGCTGCCTTCACACTGCCTTCACGCTGCCTTCACACTGCCTTCACATTGCCTTCATGCTGCCTTCACACTGCCTTCACGCTGCCTTCACGCTGCCTTCATGCTGCCTTCACACTGCCTTCATGCTGCCTTCACGCTGCCTTCACACTGCCTTCACACTGCCTTCACACTTCCTTCACACTGCCTTCACACTGCCTTCACACTGCCTTCATGCTGCCTTCACACTACCTTCACGCTGCCTTCACACTGCCTTCACACTGCCTTCACACTGCCTTCACGCTGCCTTCACGCTGCCTTCACACTGCCTTCACGCTGCCTTCACGCTGCCTTCACACTGCCTTCACACTGCCTTCACACTGCCTTCATGCTGCCTTCACGCTGCCTTCACGCTGCCTTCACACTGCCTTCACACTGCCTTCACACTGCCTTCACACTGCCTTCACACTGCCTTCACATTGCCTTCATGCTGCATTCATGCTGCCTTCACACTGCCTTCACATTGCCTTCATGCTGCATTCATGCTGCCTTCACACTGCCTTCACACTGCCTTCACATTGCCTTCATGCTGCATTCATGCTGCCTTCACACTGCCTTCACACTGCCTTCACATTGCCTTCATGCTGCATTCATGCTGCCTTCACACTGCCTTCACACTGCCTTCATGCTGCCTTCACACTGCCTTCACACTGCCTTCACACTGCCTTCACACTGCCTTCACATTGCCTTCACACTGCCTTCATGCTGCCTTCACACTGCCTTCACACTGCCTTCATGCTGCCTTCACACTGCCTTCATGCTGCCTTCACACTGCCTTCACACTGCCTTCACACTGCCTTCATGCTGCCTTCACACTGCCTTCACACTGCCTTCACACTGCCTTCATGCTGCCTTCACACTGCTATCACACTGCCTTCATGCTGCCTTCACACTGCCTTCATGCTGCATTCATGCTGCCTTAACACTGCCTTCACACTGCCTTCACGCTGCCTTCACACTGTGAAACTACGACCAACGACCAGGACAAACATCCACCTACAAAATCCCTCCCTTTGGATCCCCACACCACTCAATTACCCGAGTTTGGGTGAGGCTCTGTGATTCCTCTCCGCTTGTTCACTGGACCGTATCGGCGTGGCGACGCTGGCGCATGCGCGGTGGAGTTGTGGGCTAACATCCTGTGTCCAGGTGTATCAGGCCGAGTGTGACCCCCCTCCCCTGTCCACACACCCCTCCTTGTGTCCTGAGCGTCCCTTTCCGTGTGAATTAGTAACATCTGTAGCCGAGCCTCGCTTTGATCCCAGCCCAGCGTCTCCTCCCTGAGCAAACTCCCACCAGGGGGAGCCTCTAAGTGGACGCCGGAAGTGCAGACACACAGACGGAAGTTGTCCTTCGCCCGTTAAAACATGTCGCCAACAATGGCGTTTCGCTGGTTGTCGGCCGTGCTGTAAGGACCGGCGAGGTACACACCGAGTCATGCCGGAGACGCCGCTTGTTCCCCGTGAGCGTCGGGTGTTTGGTGTTTGCGCTGGTACCGACCCGCGTCGCTGGAGGGCGCTGTGGTTGACACAGCGACGACTGGTGGCGAGGAGGGCAAGCACAAGGGTCGCGGAGGTGTGCGGAGAACGCAGGGGTTGTACTTCCGGGGCAAAGGTAAAGCATGGCTTCGAGAGTGTGTGTTTACTTCCGGGTCATGCAGGTCTCTTTTGATGGCATTCAGTGGATGCACTAAATATCGCTCGGTTGATACGGGACGGTGTGTACATAATGAATATCAATACAATTTATCCCTATAACAGATGTGTGGTTAGACTTTTTTTCCAACGGGCTTTGCTCTTTTTATTCTTATTGAATAGAAAAATGATAAATTGTTCATTTCTTTCTCTATAGTAGTATAGTGGTTTAAAAAAGGGAGAAAACATTCTAATAACTCACGAAATTATTAAAGCTTCATAGCTTATTGATATAAATTTCATAATTTATATAATTATAGATTACTCTTCTCATATTCAATGATTCGGTTTATTTTGCAGAAATCTAGGTTTTTCGATTCTCACTTTTTACAAACTGACAGTTGATTCGGTTTTTTTCAAAGTAATTTTACTTATATCTAGTCATACTTTATCGGCATATTTCATACTGTATATAAGCGTTTGTTACCACTCATTTATATTAAGTGTGCCTCATATGTACGTTCTTTTTCGGGCCAGTCTAACTTTCATATTTCTTTTAGAATTTGTTTTTATCTGTCTTTTTACCTGGTCACGTGATCACATACCCCGTACGTCTTAGTGTGACTTATGGCATTAATACGTCATGGGCTGGAGCGGGCTGTATAAGTACATACCATACGTCCGCAGGTATATAGTAATAAGTCTACTGTACACCACATTGGCGACATTTTCATGGCTTTTGATCCCACATACCCAAAGTTGAACTTTGCTAAGTAGAAACTCCCCCAATTTTAGTTTCTGGTTGACATGCTCTTCCCTCGCTTACGGAATAGGATTATAGGATTAGAAACTCGTTCTCAACAGGCAAGCGAGTACGGTAACTCAAACTCAATGGATGATAAACAGATAAATATATCCAGACTAAGATACAATCAGAAACATATTAGTGTTTCATATGTGTCCCCAGTAGCCATTTCGTTTGAAGTCCTTCAGAATATTCACTCGGCTATCGCCTCGTTCATATTACTGAGCGCTCCATACTCGATAGGTTACAGGGAAACAGACCCAGCACTCATCTATTACTATAACAATATTTGTCGGAGCGGAAGATATCTGAGTATGAATCGAATGCATGAGGTTAAAGAAGAAACCAACAAGTTTTGGTCAAAAGTCATCGTTCTCTTCGAGTTTGATGCGGAGTGATATGAACGAAGCGAAGCCAAGTGGATGTCACATAGCATTCAAACAAGTTGGAGAATGACTTCTTTGACCAAAACGAGTTGCTTTCTGTATTTATCTCATCCCTGTACACACTAAAAGAATGAACAACACACAGGATATAGACCATGGAGAACGGACTGCAAAACTTGTAGGGGCATGGAGAACGAGTTCTCATTGCTAAGCCTATGGGATAAAAATACCAGGTGTGAGATAGAGAACACCCTCACATCTATAGGGGATTATATTTGTCGGAGCAGAAGATATCTGAGAATAAATCGGATGCATGAGGCAGGCGATATGTTAGCTCGAGTTAAGTACAGAACGACAAGAAAGGAAAGGAGAAAATGAGGAAGGACATTTGAACTCTTCCCCTCACAGAGCAACCATAGGCCACGCTGGCCAACAACAAAAGGGCATGGTGTGCATTGCTCGGTCAACACAGGGACACAACGAGGCCAATCTGAGCCGCTCTGATGTCCAGAGTAGCTGCTCAGCCACTCAGAGCTGCACCGCGCGAGCTGCTCACTCAGAAAGCCAGTCAAAGCCAGCCCGGCGCCTCGCCCGCCCCGCGCCGGCCGCCCCCCGCGCCCCGCCCCGGTGAATGTGGGCGATAAAGGAGGCAGTTAGCGGTGTCTGGCCGCCGCCGTCGTCAGAAGTTGTAGCCTGTGATGACCAGCGACTTCTGAGGGGTTGGGACTGGTGAGGAGCTTTGTGGAGGATAGTGGAGGTCGGGGTGGAGTGGTGGAGGGAGGAGGTGAGTATGAGGTGTGAGCAAACTCACCGGTTCGGTTTTAGTCATATGGAAAGCAGCAGTTCACGGGTAGTCGAAAGTAAAGTTACCAACTCACTGACAGTTATTAGCAAACTCACCGGCCCGGCTTCAGTCTTGGGGAAAGCAGCAATTCACCAGCAGTTATGAGCAAACTAACCAATAGAGCTCCAGTCGCAGGGTAACCAACAGCTTACTGACAGTCATTAGTAAACTTACCAACTCACTGGTCTGACTCCAGTCATGGGGAAAGCAGCAGATCACTGGCAGTCAAAAGTAAAGTTACCAACTCACCAGCAGTCTTGAGCACACTCACCGGTCTGGCTCCAGTCACGGGGAAACCCAATCGCCAACTGGCAGTCATTAGTAAAGTTACTGGCCCGGCTTCAGTCACAGGGAAAACCACCAGCTCACTGGCAATCGAAAGTAAAGTTACCAACTCACCGGTAGTCATGAGCAAACTCACTGGCCCGGCTCCAATCATGGAGAAAGTGGCAGTTCAATGGCAGTCAAAAGGAAAGTTACCAACTTACCAGCAGTTATGAGCAAACTCACCAACAGAGCTCCAGTGACGGGGAAACCAACCGCTTACTGACAGTCAAAAGTAAAGTTACCAACTCACCAGCAGTCATAAGTAAACTCACCAGCGGAGCACTAGTAATGGGGAAAGCCAACAGGTCACAGGCAGTCATTAGTAAAGTTACCAACTCACCAGCAGTTATTAGCAAACTCACCAACGGAGCTCCAGTCATGGGGAGAACCAACAGCTTATTGGCAGTCATTAGTAAAGTTACCAATTCACCAGCAGTTGTGAGTACACCCGCTGTTCCGGCTCCAGTCACGAACTGGCAGTCATTAGTAAACTTACCTATTCAACAGCAGTCATCATCAAACTCCTCAATACAGGAGGAAACTTTGACTTACCTGAAACATAATTTTGGCAAACATGGCACCGTGGGCATATATATTTGTGTGTGGCAGCTGTTAGTAAACATATCATACACCCATGCCGGAAGATCATACACATACCAACCTCTGGTATAGTGTTGGTATTTTATCCATCCCACCATACTGTGCTGGGATGGAAAAATCCCAACATACTCTGATTTGAGTTATGCATGCTTCGGCCCCCAGCACATTCTGGATACTGCTTTGACGTCCTCATGGTTTGCTGGATATTATTGGTTGGAAAAAATCTTTTCCCGACTGACCGATGTGCCCCTTCCTCGTGGAGGTGTGTGGTGTACGTTTTTTTCGGAATTTTTTTCGTTGTCGGATATTATATTGGTTATCTATATCTTTAGCAATATTATGAAAATGTATTTACCTAGTTGAGATGTCCTTGTTGAAATGTCCTTGTTTCCTTTGTTACAATTATTCAACTCATTCTATGAGCTCGTTTATGTTTCTATTGATAAAATCTTTGAATGTAAAGTTTCACTAAAGTACTTCATGTGTACATAGTATATAGTTTATGTGTACTTCGGGTGTTGCTCTTGTGCACTTTGTTTGCATTTCTTGCGTACTTTGTGCACAATACTTGTGTATAGTTGTGTACATTCTTAGTGTACTTTGTGTACATTTCTTGTGTTTTGTGTATATATTTTTGCACTTTGTGTACATTTCTTGTGCTCGTTGTTTACATTTCTTGTGCGTTTCTTTTACATTTCTTGCACACTTTGTGTACATTTCTTATGTTCTACTTGTACATTTCTTAAGTACTTTGTGTATATTTTTATGTACTTCGTGTACCTTTCTTGTGCTCATTGTGTACATTCAATGATTATTTCCTTTAGTTTTCTTGTGCACTTTCTGCACACTTCTTGTGCACTTTCTGTACACTTCTTGTGCACGTTGTGTACACTTCTTGTGCACTTTCTGTACATTTCTTGTGCACTTTCTGTACACTTCTTGTGCACTTTCTGTACACTTCTTGTGTTCTTTCTGTACACTTCTTGTGCACGTTGTGTACACTTCTTGTGCACGTTGTGTACACTTCTTGTGCACTTTCTGTACATTTCTTGTGCACTTTCTGTACACTTCTTGTGCACTTTCTGTACACTTCTTGTGCACTTTCTGTACACTTCTTGTGCACGTTGTGTACACTTCTTGTGCACGTTGTGTACACTTCTTGTGCACGTTGTGTACACTTCTTGTGCACTTCATGTACATTTCTTGTGCACTTTGTGTACATTTCTTGTGCACTTTGTGTACACTTCTTGTGCACTTTCTGTACACTTCTTGTGCACTTTCTGTACATTTCTTGTGCACTTCATGTACACTTCTTGTGCACGTTGTGTACCATTCTTGTGTACTTCATGTACATTTCTTGTGCACTTTCTGTACATTTCTTGTGCACTTTCTGTACACTTCTTGTGCTCTTTCTGTACACTTCTTGTGCACTTCATGTACATTTCTTGTGCACTTCATGTACATTTCTTGTGCACGTTGTGTACACTTCTTGTGCACTTTCTGTACATTTCTTGTGCACTTTGTGTACACTTCTTGTGCACTTTCTGTACACTTCTTGTGCACTTCATGTACATTTCTTGTGCACTTTCTGTACACTTCTTGTGCACGTTGTGTACACTTCTTGTGCACTTTCTGTACACTTCTAGTGCACTTCATGTACATTTCTTGTGCACTTTCTGTACACTTCTTGTGCAAGTTGTGTACACTTCTTGTGCACTTTTGTACATTTCTTGTGCACTTCATGTACACTTCTTGTGCACTTCATGTACATTTCTTGTGCACTTTCTGTACATTTCTTGTGCACTTTCTGTACATTTCTTGTGCTCTTTACATACATTTCCTGTATTTTCCGTGTGGATATCTTCGGCACTCCTTGTGAACTTCCTATGTACCCGGTGCGTACTTTCTGAACACATAGTATGTATGGAGTGGGCAAGTGGCCAACTGTGTCAAAAGTGATCCACTTTGTAGTGGGGCAGGATGAGCGTACGTTGTGGTTCACAGCACAGCTTCTGGGTGCGACTATCTTGTACCCACCTGGCAAATATATACATGTATATGTACATGTATGTACAGTAAGACTTCCTTATAACAAACTCTGTTACATCTCACACTTTTTCCTACCCCTCATATAAATCTCCATAGACTTAACATGGTGTGACTGTATGCCACGGTTATGGCATAAAATATTGATATGCCACTGGTGACATATGAAGTTAAAAATATGTAACAGGGTAGGATAAAATCTAAACATCACTCAATTTCATATAATTGTTCATATGCCATTCGTTGTCTTCTGCTACAAATATCACTTAGCTCCGCTTTGTGATATCATTCCGCGAAGACAACTCATGCCATATAAACAATCATATGAAATTTCGTGATGTTTCATGATACTATTACAACAAAGTAATCTGCCCACCCTCATGTTTTCTCCTGTTATTTCTACAGTACATGAGTTCCGTTGTAACGAAGTATCTTAGGGCAAAACCCTGATACCATCAATTAATTATTACTTAGTGAAGAGATATTTTCGCTTCGTAAAGTGGGAAATCTAAACATATAGCATTTATTACCAATATATCTTAAATATCAATTTGATTTTATGAAATACTTCAGTAGTTTCTTGAATTCCCCATGTAATAGAGGAAAGGTCTGAGAGGGGATAGAGAGAGAAAAGAGAGAGACAGAGAGAGAGACAGCAAGACATAGAGAAATAGAGAGAGAGAGAGAGAGACTGAGAGAGACTGAGAAACAGAGAGACAGACAGTGAGAGAGAGAAAGAGAGAGACAGAGACAGAGACAGAGATAGACACAGGGAGAGACAGAGAGACAGAGACAATGAGTGAGAGAATCACAGATAGACAGAGATAGACAGAGATAGACAGAGAGAGACAGACAGACAGACAGACAGACAGACAGAGATACAGTCGGAGTGAGAAAGACAGACAGAGTTATTATACAGCGTTTTAAGACAGTCCATACAAAATCCGACAATGTTGATTTTGTGGTGGAAAGCAATAACGCAAGGGTTAAAACAAGTGATATAGAAAACCGGTCGGTAAGTGGTAAAAGGCCCACCGGTAGTGAACATCACCGATCTTTTGAGCCGATTCTCAGCGTCCCTACCAACCCTCCCACTATTTGCATATAAGATCAAAAAGTCCCTAAAATCAGCGATCATTTTGTTGGCCGGTGGAAATTAGCCTATAATCTGTTAAATTCCCATTCAGCATAATCAATAATTTCTGTATGTTGTAAAATAGACAAATCGTCATGCACTACTGTTCACAGAAGTTACTGGTGCCATCATAACGTTGTACAAGAAATATTCTAACCACAAGGTCACCAAACCTTTCATAATTTGCTCAGACTGACAGTTGGCTCTGTTTATCATCTGACCTCTGTACAGCGGGGTTATTAAGGCAGCAATAAAGGCAACATAAATCTTCAAAATGGTTTTAATTTCTGAGAATATCACCTTCTGCATATTCACAGCAGTTATCTAAGACTTATTTGAGAAGTCAATCTAAATTCCCACGGCCAATACATGGGAAATTTGCTGGAATAATTATACATATAATATATATATATATATATATATATATATATATATATATATATATATATATATATATATAACCCTGCGTTAACGGACACTTTTGCTCGGAACCGATCCCTCTATTAGATGTTTATTTTAACCCCGCGTGAGCGGACACTTTGGCCCGGCACGGAGGATGTCCACTTACGCGGGGTGCTACCGTTTATATTATATAAGAGATTTTTTTATAAAATCGCCAACCGTTTGCTATCGATTGTCAATAGCGCTGTAGCCTACTGCAATAAACAGTTATTTGTATAGAACTGTACCGAGAATCATATAATTAAACAAAACACCACAAGTTTTCATGTGCCATAACCGTCATTGGACAAAGCCGAATGATGATTCGAGTGCATCCTAATGAGTGGAGTATTATATATTTTACAATTTGAGCAAGGTTTTTGGATTTATCTCGCCCCTTTTACAGACATTGCGAAGGCATCATTATATCAGAATGATTCAAATTCCTCGTGCAAATCCAGTAAACATATCAATCTCCATGCTGATGTCAACTTTCTTAAATCCTGGCCGCTGATTGGCCAGTCGCTTATGATGTCATCTCAAATTACTCCGTCATGACCATGGCATAGTATTGTCACTTTACTGGGTGATCATTGCATATACTTTTTTAATGTTATTCCTATGGCTAAATATGTACCTGGTGTGAGATATATGAAAACACTGCATATAGAAAAAGAGGGAATACAAAAGATAGGAATAAAATAGAAGCCAACTATAAAGGATTGTAGAGGCCTCAGAAAATGTATTCTCAAATTATAGAAATTGAGATGCAATGGCCAAGCTACGTTTAGTATCATAACTCAGTAAATTCAAGAACCCATTCAAGTTTACGGTCAGAGCTTGATCCCATCTCGTTTGAATCGTGTAGCAATTCCCAAGACCAAGCCGCAAACTCAATGGGATACGAGCTATGACCGTGCACTTTCATAGTTTTCCTCTATAGTATCTGTCAAATTTAGTATCGTTGGCTCAATAAATGCTGCATGCTTTATGTGAAGCTTTACAAATTTAAACATTTTAAAGAAACCCTAGCAACACTGACCCCTACCATACAGCGATCTGAAATAAGTACCACTAGTAATCCTGCAACTTATAAATTCCACCCTGCAATCGCTCCTAGTTCTTCTCTACCTTCTCTTTCATACTCATATAGTCAACGTTTGTCCAACAGAGGTAGCATTATAACCAACTACCTTAACATTCACCTTGGCAATGACCTTGACAATGACAATGACAATGTCCTTGACAATAACCTTGACAATGACCTTAACAAATCTGCGCGACGACGTCCATGCTCAGAAGCTCTGCGCATGCTCAGAAGCTCCACGCATGCGCGTACATATTGTACCGGAAGTTGGCTTGTTTACCATCGATGCCTACAGTGATTTTTTTCTCACCATTGCGGTCACCCACCGCCAGAGGCGCCCTTAGAAACCTCGGCGACTTTCCAGATGTATCCAATAGTGGTGTGGCCAGAAAGCATCTGCCTCTGCAGTGGGAAACAAATGACGGGCAGAATCCTGCCAAGGCTTTGGCTTCATGACTTCACCTCCTGCTTGTTACTGTTGGGACACTGGGCCCGACCTACGGCCCCTGCTGGTTCACAGCGAAACGCGAGACAATACGATACCCACGTGTTATCTCGCGAGAGGCGAGATGACAAAGGATGAAAGGCAGAGACATCTGGTGGGGGAATTGCGCAAGAGGGGATAGGAGGAGAGGGTGGGGTGTTGCAGGGAAATGCATTAGAAACCTGGCAAAGACAATACCTATACGTAGCCTGTGGTAGGGGACTATTTACAATAGACCGACGAAGCACCTGCGTATACTCCCATCAAAGAAAATGACTCCGCGTGAAAAAAGAGACCCGTAGAAAATTGACGTAACATCACCAGAAATACCTGGTTAAGAAGTGAATAATATCCCTGTAAATGGAATCTGTGGTCTTTAAATTCTGAATTCGACACAAATAATGGTACGTCACAATTGATTTTAGATTTTCAGATGAGGTTGTTTTTGAGTGTGGGTACCCGTGTCTTTGTAAAGGATTGGGTATTTAAACTGAGGGAGCGGATAAGTGATGTTATTACCGACTGAACGTTATGACTTCTAAACCATACACCTGCATCTGATACGAATCAGCAAAAGAGAGATAAGAATTTATCTACTGAAAATCAAACACCAAGCATATGCACTGAATAAACGGTCCTAACGTCCAATCATCGCAACTGCACGTACGTATATAAACTACCATCATTGTACTGTATGATACACGGCTCCTGAGCTAAGCATTGCTATTTAATTATCAATTTCCTCATTATGGCGATAGCATCTGAAACGCCCATTAAAATTTGCCGATGTGAAGTTTGGCTCTGGCTATTATTACCCCACGTGCAATACCGCTCAGTGATTTTTGAACTTGAGTTCAGGAAATTAATTAGGGCTGTCTAATTAAGGAGATAAGATCACTGCCGTTTGAGTGTATTACTAGTGACATTAAGAGTAGTGAGGGAAGTGTGGGGCACGTCAGCCGTTATAAACTCACAATGGTCTGTAGTCGACAAGGGGGATGGTTTGTCATGACAGGGTTAAGAAACAGCGACAACTTCTGTTGGCCTATCTTCTTTTAGGAAGTTTTTAAAGAAAAATTGGTCAGTGTTGGGATAAGATGCTACCATCTCTTCTGCTCTCTGTCTCTGTCTCTCTGTCTGTTTCCGTTTATCTCCCAGTCCCTCCTTGTCTTTCTCTTTATCTCCCGTGTCTTTTGTCTCTCTTTATCTCCCTGTCTCTCTCTAATTGTCTCTCTGTGTGTCTATCTCTTTATCCTGCCCCTAATAAAAAACTCCATAGGCTTAACATTGGGTCACTCTATTCGGTCTGGAGTTCAGAAAAATGAAAAATATCGCTCTAGTGGGATACACTTGGTAAATGACGTCATTTGTTAATGTAGAAGTAATTTAAATGCGTGGGGTAGGATACATTCTAAACCAAACTCAAGCTAGTCATGCTATTGTTCATCGCACTCCGGCAAAATCGCATATTACTGCTCTCGGCTTTGCCTCGCGCAGTAATATGCGATCTTGCCGTCGTGCGATAAACAACAACAGGACTAACTCTTGTTTGGTTTCTCCATAGTATCTCTCTGTCTCTATGTACCTCTCTCTCTGCAAATATCTCTGTCTCTCTGTATCTCTTTGCCTCTATGTATCTTTTGTCTCTTTTTATCTCCCTGCCTCTCTCTAATTGTCTCTCTCTGCCTCTCTCTGTCTCTATGTATCTCTCTCTCTGTAAATATCTCTGTCTCTCTGTATCTCTCTGTCTTTATGTATCTTTCTGTCTCTCTCTGTCACAATCTTTCTCTCTGTGTGTCACTCTGTTTCTATTGCTGTCTCTCTCTGTCTCTATATCTTTCTCGCCGCTTCTCTGTCTCTCTCTGTCTCTATGTATCTCTCTGTCTCTCTCTGTCACAATCTTTCTCTCTGTGTGTCACTCTGTTTCTATTGCTGTCTCTCTCTGTCTCTATATCTTTCTCGCTGCTTCTCTGTCTCTCTCGGTTTCTCTGTCTCTGTCTCTCTGTCTCTATCTGTCTCTCTGCTTCACTCTGCCTCTCCCTGTCTCTCTCTCAATCTGTCTCTCTATCTTTCTCTCTGATGCTCTGCCCTCTTTTTGTCTCTCTATTTAACTTTCTGTATATCTCGTTATTTTTCATCCTATCTGGAGAAGAAAACATGTTGTTTATCATGAACAATCAATCAACCACATACATTTTTTTAAATCTCACACCTGGTACAGGTTTTTTTCCATAGGATTAACATAAAAAACAACAACTCAACAATCAACCACGTAACGTGCTAATAATATGCCATGGTCGTGGATTAGTAATTGACTGGCCAATCAGCGGCCAGGATTTGAAATAAGACATCAACATGGGGATTTTTTTCCTAGCTGGATTTTCGGAATTATTTTTATTTTTATTGTTTTCGTTATTTGTCCTCATAATACATTAAAAAATTGTCAGTTCTTTCTCCATATCCACAAATACTTTCCAAAATCAAATAAACCCAACTGTGTAAACATGTGTACTCTCCAACGATGAACAATGGACTATCCTTTTGGCTACATGTGCACAATCCAACGTTGAACAAAAGCCGCTGAAAGTCAAGATATGGCTCTTCCTGGTACAATGTGTATATATTGATGCATAGAATATACCATGAATTAAACCCATTTTGTCTAAAGACATCTGTAGAGTAATCACTAATCTTCAAGCTTGCTCCCTTTTATTTATTCATTTTTTTTATATTCCCCTTCTTCTTTTATTAAGTGATGCTGTTTTAATAGCAAAAGGGGTGAGATAAATTGAGAACTGTACTAGAAATGTATAAATATGAAATACACTCATTTGGATTGCTTGGTACACGGCTACGCCTCAATGATGCCTCCACATCCAAACTCGTGGCGTATTTCATATTTATACACTGCAAGAAAACCACTATTTTACATATATATACGCCATCGTGATAACACATGTATCGGCTGTATCATGCCTTGTTTACATTTGTATACGCCTCTTATCCGCGTCTGCGTTTCGGGCGTCTACGAGGTAGCTTCCATATGTAGAAGCGCGCGACTTGGCTGTATTTCACGCCGGCGTATCAAAGATAAAACATGCTCTGTGCGATATATATACACCAGGCATATATAAGATACCAAAAAAAAAGAAAATTGCGACCCGCGGCCTGCTCCGTCCTGTGGGTGTTGGTAGAGGATGCACCAACACTGACCTGCCACCCGCGACCTCCCAACCCCCACCTCAGTGAGATACCCTCCCCCAACCCCCGCTGCCCGCTGGTGCCCGCCGCTGCCCGCCGCCCGTTCTTAGGGACTCAATGTCTATAGTGTTAACTTCTTAAAGGCTTATATATGGGAATACCCAGAATACTACAGAAGAATGGTGTTTTCAAGGGAAAATCTATTAGAAAAACGGTAAAAATCCCAAAAGAATGCAGGGTTTATTATATGTAATTAATCAATTTATATTCAATCAGGTTTTATAAAGGTTTTATAAAAGAAATTGGTAATATAAGATTGTAATTTTCATATAATACAGACTTGGATGGTTAATGGCAAATGAAATATGCTACCAGTAGTGTCCCCAAGTTGCAAAGATCGGAACTATTGGATGGTGGTGTATATACAATGGAATCAGGCGTATATATGACATATATGAGACCGCACCATGGACATGTATATACGCCACTAGATAAGGCGTCTATGAGACGAATAACAGGTCGAACTTCTAGATGCAAAATCCTACTGTTAGACGCGTTTCGCATACATATGTAAAGCGGTAAGTTTCATGCAGTGATACAACCATCGATCCCCTAAGTTGCCTAATAAAAAGGGAGTCATCATAGCTACTTTCCCCTTAAATAACCATTTCGAATATCTCCTGGGAATGCCCTTCGATTGAGCGGCCTTGGAGGAAGTTGATAACTGTAGGAGAAATATGCATCATAAGAAACAAGGAAGTACTTGAAATAGAAATACGGTATGTAACTTATGTCACATGTCACACAAGACCTTGGAATCCAGGCTTGTTAAATTACAGTCTGGAAGAGGAACAAATTGTCATGTAAATACAGTAATAATCTTCTTTCTCGTTACAGATAGGATAAAATGATTGATTCATCCTTTACGCTTAGTATTTCCGCTTTCCTTTGCTACTCTTTGTTTACATAAATTCCTTTCTCTCTTTTTTTAACGAAGTTGGCATGCATCATCGCTGCAATTCCTCATTTTTCAAAAGAAAGAGAAAAACCTAAATTTAATCATCTTTATTAAACTTTGTCTATACTACAAAGGAATTCTTCCTTGAATATGATGTAATTTAACGAAATGGAGAAAAACGTTTTTACTCAAACAAAAGGAAGAAAAAAAGAAGGTAACTTTCGTAGCTAAAGATATATCAATCTATGTATAGGTCATACAATGGTGCCGACTTTGTACGTGTACATACATCTTTCGGTTAAAAAGCACATAACTTTAGGGGCTAAATTACCACAAAGTGACTTTCAGGTGAAAGCGTTACCGCGATGTCGCAGCTAATGGTAGGCTCATAATCTCACCGTCTCTCGTCACGAAAACGAGACGTCACGAGATTCTTGACGCCATTTTAAAAGTCCGTTGCCTTTGCCTCTGACACCACCATCCCACAAACACCGTACCTGCCACTATTTGGAGAAGCGAAGCGAAATATGTCTAAAAAGAAAAAAAATCCGAAACCTTAAGCCGCGTTCCTGCTCCGCGAAGCACACATATCGCACCAATTAGCAGCGCGCTTACAAAAGGATCGAGGCTCGGGTTTCCATGGTAACAGACAGGGTGTGTGTGGTGTCGTTGTTGGCTGGTCGTGTCAGTCTAGGGTGGGGGGGGGGGGGGGGGTGTGGGGGGGACCTGTATAATCCGTAACCTTCGCCCACTCTCCACTCAACAGGTAATGGGCCATAGACGTAACAGATGTATACCCACTGTCGTGGTTTGTGGAGGGTCAGGTTCGGCTCCGATACTGGAGAACTCGCTCCGAGATTTTCTTGCCCTGAAACGAAATCGCCCTGGGATTTTCTTGCCCAAAGATGAAGTTGGCCCAGGACAAAGTTGCCCTGGGATTTTATCATCCGAAACGAAGTCACCCTAGGATTTTACTGGAGAACTCGCCCTGAGATTTTCTTGCCCTGAAACAAAATCGCCCTGGGATTTTATTGTCCTCAAACAAAGTAACCCTGGGATTTTCTTGCCCCAAGATGAAATCGGCCCAGGATTTTATTGTCCCATAATGAAGTTGCCCTGAGATTTTATCGCTCTGAAACGAAGTTGCCCTGGGATTTTATCGCTCCGAAACCAAATCACCCTAGGATTTTATCACTCCAAACTAAGTTGGCCTTGGGTTTTATCGCTCCGAAACAAAGTCGCCCTGGGATTGTTTTACCTTAAACGAAGACACCCTGGGATTTTATCGCTCTTAAACGAGGTTGCGTTGGGATTTATCCCACCGAAATGACGTTGCCATGGGAGTTCATCGATCCGAAACAAAGTTGGACCAGGATTTTCTTGCCCCTAAATCAAGTAGACCAGGATTTTTTTGCCTCTAAACAAAATCGGCTCCTTGATTTTCTCACGCCAGAACGAAGTCAGCCCAGGATTTTATTGCCTGAGACAAAGTCCTCCCAGAATTATTTTCACCCCAAATGAAGTTGTCCCATGATTTTATCGTCTCGAAACGAACTCGTCCCGCTTTGATTTTTTCCTACATTGTATCAAAACCGATCTTTATTTGTGTGAAGTTTGTAGGGTAAGGCGTCCACCTACTAAGATATGTCTCCCATATGGTATACGATGCACCTCCCGACAAAAAATCAAAATCGCGAAAGAAAGTCACCTATAATTGGGGCAGTTGGCCACGTTTCTGCTATTAGGCACCGAAAAATACCCATTGTGATGCGTTGGGGATTAGCATGTCTAGACATTTGTCTACGATTTTGCACCTTCCTGATATATCTCTGATATTTGCTTTTTGTATCGGTTCCATATCGGTAGGTCTCAATTTCTATCGTAGTAGGTGGACGCCAGGCCTAAACCAAGGATATCCCATGTTATGTATTTGATCTTTTCACAGTAACATCTCCCACCGATTATTTTAGCGTATCAGAAGTAATAATCAGGTGAAACATTAAATGATAACTCACACTCTCACTGTTTCTCGCATGTTGTCTCTCACAACAACCGCCTGCTCAGGAGTCACGATTGGAGAGTGTTACCTGAGTCTGTGCTGGGTGAGTGGGGGTCAGTATCACTCCCCTTTCTTCACCCATTATCGCCCACCTGGATCAGTACCACCAGGTGCCACAAGCCTCCCTCCCTGCCCCTCTCCCTGCCCCTGTCACTGCCCAACACACTGCCCAGCACACTGACCACTTGGTTAACAGTCTGGTGGGCATTGTTAACCATTGACAGCTCCACTATGGCCACACTGACAGTGGGTGAATGGAGAAAGTCCCACCAGCCCGGTGGTCAGTTGGTCAAGTCTGACGGGAGAAAGGCGGCCTGCTGGACTCCTTTCTCCCGGCTCTCACTAGATTGACAACCAACCCCCTTGTCTCCGACTTCGTCGTTGGTCAGGTCTGGTCCTTCATCGTTGGTCTGGTCCGATCGCTTTCTGGTTAGAGAGCTCGATACAAATATCTTGAAGCAAGATACACTTTTGGGACATTTTTTTTAAAGCTTTTATTTACCCTGGAGATTTAGGATTTGTTAAACAAAATGTCCAGCCTCTCCAGCATTATATTATGGAATAAAGGGAAACTATGTTCCGGTGAGCAAAAGTTCAAAGTTACGAGGTGAGGATCGGGAAAATTACTGCCCAAGGCGTCAGCAGCGGGCAGTAATTTTCCCGATCCTCACCGAGTAACTTTGAACTTTTGCTTACCGGAATATAGTTTCCCTATTCCTATATACCTTCAAATATGCTTAATTCTTTACCTAAAACACTTCCGAAGAAAATGGCGACCCTTATCGAGTAACCACAACAGCTATTGTTTCGTCCCGCTCCTCGCCAGAGCGGGACGAAAACATGAGAGCGGGACGAAAACATCAACCTCGACACATAACTTCTTTTCAATGCACCCCCCAGCCGTGGTATGTAACTCTAGTTAGTTCTCTAATGGGTATATAGTAATATAAACTATGAATACTCACTACAAATCATTATTAACTTAACTAATTGATGACAAAGTATAAATTCATGGTAATATATGGATAATGGGCTTTGAGTGTACTACAATCTCCAACCACGACAATAGCCCCTTGTAACAGACTACTGCGACAAAAGATATGCTGGCAGAATGATTCACTCTTCCAGCAGAGATTCTGACTCTGGTCGTAAGAAGATCAGCTAGGGGAGTGCAAGTCAAGGTTGGTCAGTTCGGATTCCACCAGAGCCAATGTCATTGTGCTCTGGTGGCCAGGGTAGGCTACACTGGAAACCAGAGCTACACAAATTCAGCTCTGGTCGGGTTAAATAAGCGGCCACCTTGTCCCATTAGCGGGGTCTATTTGTTACTCTCCTACCAGATCTTTCGTACTGCTTGGAGAGTGTATTATGTCATAATCTCGAAGCCAATTTTCAATTTCCCTTTGTATATCTTTCTTAGATACAATGAACAATGAGCAAGGTTTAATTATCAATTTGTTTAGCTATGAATATTTCCCACCAAGTATGTGTGCCTTCATAGCCTACAAAGAACAAAACTACATGGTTTGAAACGAACACAGAGGGATACTGCATGGGATTTAAGGCCTGGCGTCCACCTACTACGATAGAAATTTAGACCTCCCGATATGGCACCGATACAAAAAGCAAATATCGGAGACATATCGGGAAGGTGCAAAATCGTAGACATATGTCTAGACATGCCAATCCACCACGCATTATATGGGGTTTATATTGGTGTCTAATCGCAGAAACGTGGTCAACTGCCCCGATATAAGGTGACCTTCTTACGCGATTTTGATTTTTTATCGGGAGATGCATCGTAGACCATATCAGAGCCATATCGTAGTAGGTGGACGCCAGGCCTAATCCGACCAACCCCTATATCGTAGAAAGGGGTTGGTTGCCAAACTAAGGGTAGGCTCTCACTCGCTGCTCAGGCCCACCACCAGGGGTCGCGTCAGTCGCTCCGGGGGCAGATACAGATGAGGGCAATAAGCGGTATCCAGGGAACAATCCACCAGATGGCGTCCTCCCCTCGTTACTCTCCACAATATTGAGGGCAAGAAAATAGGAGCTAATGTTATTTTCATTTACATTGGAAGAGTCTGATTCTCATAAGGTCCTGGAATAAAGTATCAATAATTATCCTACCCCTAATATAAAATACAATAGGCTTAACATTGCGTCTCTGTATTCCACGCTGATTGGCATACGGAGTTTTATATGCCACTAGTGGCATACAGAATTATTAGCACGTAATATTCCAAAATCGAGGAGACAGGGTAGGATAAAATCAAAACTACTTTGGCAATGTAGCACAGTGTCCATGCAGATACCAATATAAACCATCTTTCCTCCATAGACTTAACATAGGGAACTTGTATCCAATGCCCATTGAGTACTTAAATGGGGGATTATGTCACAAAGGTTTGCCCATTATATTGTCAATGTGAAGGGTGAAATAAATTCAGAATTACTACGCGATTCAAACTCAATAGGAAACCTACACAATATTGACTAGTTTCAGATACAAGCGGCCAAATGCTCCGAGGAGTTGACGCGTAGTAATATCCGAGCGTATGCGTGGATATTGTCTATATTGTGTTTATTATCCACCTTTTCTGGGCAAGTGGCATGTCGAAATCAGTTCATTTTAATTATGCACCATGTTTTCGTACGCACTATTTTTCCGTATGCGCCACCCGGAGCATACAACATATCTGTATGCTCCGGGTATGTCCATACAAACTCCCTATTTGTTATCTATGGACACTTTGTATTAGGTAGATACCTAAACTTTCTTAGGTTTTCTCTATAAAACCAGCCCCAGAATCAGTACGCCTGTTCTCAGATTAGGGCTGTATAAGTAGAGTAAAGAAATACCTACTGACTAATGAAATCAAAGATAAAATACCGACCTAAATAACATCACAGCGTATGAGTCACATGACCACGTAGAATATCAAATATTGAGACCCACTATAAATAAAAACATCTAAACCTATTATATTATTCTGTATGTCGGATATGTATGTGTGTGATTGTAACAAATTGTATGTAATATACGGAAACTGGCTTACTCTCTTCGTACGTCAAAAATACGCGGTGAAATTGTTGGTCAGATACATCCCGATGCCGTAGGCAGAGTGATGTATGTGACGAACAATTTTACCAAGTATTTTGACGTACGAAGACAGTCAGCCTGTTTTCGTATTATTATATACCTAAAAATGGCGAAATTTTATCTGGTCACGTGATCACATACCCCGTATGTCACAGTGTGACGTACGGGTATAAATACGCTATGTGTAGGAGCGGGCAGTATACGTAGTTCATACAGCCACAGGTATATAATAACATAAGGGATGTACTTGTCTTGTTTGTATGGCCCGGCGTCCACCTACTACGATATGGCACCGATATGGTCTACGATGCACCTCCCGATAAAAAATAAAAATCGCGTCGGAAGGTTACCTGATATCGGAGCAGTTGACCACGTTTCTGCGATTAGACACCGATAAAAACCCCTTACAACGCATGGTGGATTGGCTTGTCTAGACATATGTCTACAATTTTGCACCTTCCCGATATGGCACCGATTTTGACATTTTGTATCGGTGCCATATCGTGAGGTCTACGATTCTATCGTAGTAGGTGGACGCCAGGCCTTAATGTGAATCTGCGATAATAGGAATACCTCTGTGCTACCTATCTGAATCACAATGCATAAAGCGTCATCACTATACATATATAACTAGCATAAAACTTTATACGGTAATATGATCAGGATGATATGGTTATAATCAATCGCGTGTTAAATAAGATAATACAGTGTCAGATGACCTGTGATATAATGAAAAATCCTGAATAATGAACATGCAGCATTTAATTTTTTTTTGCTAAAATCTACACCGCACAATGTGATGTCTTGTCTTGTTATGTCCTTGCAACCGTTGACCGGTATGTGGAAGAACGCCCACGGGTGAATGTACCTTGTCAAATTTTTCAACTGAATAAAAATTAAAAAAAAATGTGATCGCTGTGTATGTAAACAATTGACTGTGATATGCGGGGGCTCGGTGATTTCATCATGACATACAATCATGCACACATAGGTTAGTTGTTAGCTGCGAGGTGCCATGTTGTTATCTACGCCGTGTCGCAGCCAAACTCTCCTGTCTCAGTTTCCAAAAACATACCATGCAAAGGTTGGTGGCGTTGGTGGGAGGCTTGAGGAGTAGCATATCATCAAGAAATGTCGTTAAATTTCATATGATTGTTTGTGAGTTGTCTTTGCTGAATGATATCATGAAGCGGAGCTGAGTGGTATCTGTAGCAGAAGATAACGAACGCCCTGTAAATAGTGTTTATCTCACCCCTGGTACAAGTTTAGCCATAGGAATAACACTAGAAAAATATATTCAGCGATCACCCTGGTATAGTTACAATACTACGCCACGGCCGTGGCGTAGTGAATTTGCTTAGTATATTCTGATTATTCTGAAGTTGTGATGATATTTAATGTCATAAAAAGGGGTGTGATAAATCCAGAACTGCACTCGAATCGCAAAATAGACAATACTCCACTCGTTTGGCTGTGCCATAATCGTCATTTGGCTTCGCCTCGATGACGATTGTGGCCCAGCCAAACTCGTGGAGTATTGTCTATTTATACGATTCTCGATGCAGTTCTATGTAATTATACCATACAGCCCCGGCATAATTTATGGCATAACCGTGACATACAGTCACACCATGTTGAGATTTATATGAGGGGTAGGATAAATCGTTAGTTGTATACGGAAACTGCTCTACTCTCTTTGCATGCCAAAAATATGCGGTAAAATTATTGAGTCTTTTAGTGTATACAGGGGTGAGATGAATCCAGAAAGTGACTCCTTTTGGTCAAAATTGTCCACGGGTTTCAAACGGTGTGATATGAACGAGGCGCAGCCAAGTAAATATCGCATAGCGTTCAAACTTTGGCAAAAATATGTTGGTTTCTTCTTTGATATAAAAACACACATGTTATAGAAGAAACTGTGAAATATCCCATCATGTTTGAATAGCGTAGTAATTCACAAGGCGAAGCCACGTGAAGACTATCAAGAGACGTCACGAGTTTGAGTCTGAGTTTATTTATGCCACGCATTTTGTTGGCTCCATAATTTCACGAGTCGAAGACGAGTGACATTACCGAGCCAATAAAATGAGCGACATTAATAAACTCAAACTCAAACGAGTGGCGTCTAGATTCTATCTTACCCCGTTTCCATATTTTTTCAGTATCAGAAAGTAGTGGCATAAACAACACTTTATGTCACACCCGTGAAATAAACAAATCCCATGTTAAGCCTATGGCGTTTTTTTATTAGGGGTAGGATAAAAGACGGGATTGAGCTCAGATCGTAAACTTGAATGGGTTTCTGAAATCATCTCATCCCTTACATTGACTAATTGGCTGACATTTGTGACATAATCCCCCATTGAGAATTTTTTCTGGATACTCCATGGGCGTTGAGTACGAGCTCTCAATAATAAGTTTACGGGGACAAAACACCAGATAAATACTTATATAGAACTGTATCGAGAGTCTATTTTACGATTCAAGGGCGGTTCTGGATTTATCTCACCCCTTTCTATGACATTAAATATCATCACAACTTCAGAATAATCAGAATATACTTAGCAAATTCACTACGCCACGGCCGTGGCGTAGTATTGTCACTTTACAATGTTATTCTAATGTTATTCCTATGGCTAGACTTGTACCAGGGGTGAGATAAATGTATCCCTGTGTGGCACTTTAAGAGACATTGCTGACTAAATGCCCGGGGCTGTATGGTATAAGCGTCCATATGCTTAACATTAGGAACTCGTACTCAACTGGAGGGCGAGTATGGTTACTCATAATCAATGATGATAAGCAGATAGAAATCTCCATGCTAAGATAAAATCAGAAACATAGTCGTGTTTGGTCTGAGTCCCCATTTGCCATCTCGTTTGGAACGTTTTGGAATATTGCCTTGTTCATATCACTGAACGTTCCAAACTCGATGGTGTACAAGGACACTATCGTAAAACTGGATGAGGTTTAATCTTGGCCACAGTATTCCACGACTGGAGTTTGGCAAAGTGACTTCAGCCGAGTGAAGTCCGGAGCCAAAACTTCAGGAGTGGAATGCGGTGGCCAAGATTAAAACGAATCAGGTTTTGATTTTATCCTAGCCTATCTCCTCGATTTTGGAATATAACGTGATAATAATGCTGTATGCCACTAGTGGCATATAAAACTCCGTATGCCAGTCAGCGTGGCATACGGAAACCCAATGTTAAGCCTATGGGATTTTATATTAGGGGTAGGATAAAGACCAAACACTCATAAGTGCGTTTACTAATGTGTGTGCGAAACTATTAATCAGGGATATGGCAAGCCAAAAATTAACTCTTGTAAACTCCCTGAATGTGGCTACTTAGATAACTTGGGCTGAACTTTTCATTTCTGATATCTCTCTTGCTCTTAAAGTGGACAATCGTATTTCGACACTGTTTGCCTATGAATATTCAGTTAAACATTAGATTTAAGCCCCAAAATGTAAGTTGATATAGTTCCCAAGGAAACAGAATTTCACATAGAATGTCCACCTTTAGAGCAAAAGTGAACAAAGCCTAGACATATTTATCTGTTTATCGTCCATTGAGAAAGAGTTAGTATCTTACCCC
This sequence comes from Alentia gelatinosa, assembly GCA_950022655.1. Lineage (NCBI taxonomy): Eukaryota > Metazoa > Annelida > Polychaeta > Phyllodocida > Polynoidae > Alentia > Alentia gelatinosa. The sequence goes on along the minus strand of OX465580.1, from coordinate 9,516,115 downwards.
TGGTACAAGTTTAGCCATGGGAATAATGACAAATTCAGCCCAAATTACCCCTAAGTAGTCAAATTCCAGGATGTTGACAAGAGTTTTCCAGAAAAGTCCATTTCTAGGCCTGTTTTTAGAATAAAAAAACTGTTTTTCACATGAAAATTTGTCACTAATTCCCCGACTGAAATTGAGACAATAACATCAGTAGACAGAAATAACCGTACTCTTTTCAGGATCATATCCCTGTCTATATAAGAGACATTGCTGACTGCATGCCTGGGGCTGGCCTCCATCCATTCCTCACCCAGGGACCTGTTTCACTAGACAGTGACATGTCTAGATGGCGTCTAGATGGTGTGTCCGGTTTCATAAGAACTAGACATTAGACTTTGTTTTGTCCGTTCTTGCTTGCACTGTTGGTGCCGCTTTTCATATCTGTCTAACACTTTTGTCACAGAACTAGTGAAACAGGTCCATGATGTGTCTAGATTTGTCTAATTCTTATGTTTGGGGTCTGTCTTTTCCTAAGGGTAGCTACTTGTGTTGTCACTAAACTAGACAAACCCAATGTCTGTATGGTGTCACAGACATGTCACAAGACTAGTGAAACAGGGACCTGTTTCAGTAGTCTTGTGACACTAGGGCTAGACAGACATCAACAGTGGCACCAACAGTGCAAGCAACAGCGGGAAAAAGACTAGCAAATATCGGAAGATCGAAGTGGCCAATCTTCTTCATATTTGGAACGATTATAGATTATATGTATCCCCTACTCATGTTAAAGTGTCATTGCTTAATTCCTACGAGAAGTGAGTGAAACTCCGTGTGTCATTGACTGCAATCTTGTGATCTGTCCGTATGGTGTCACAGACGCCATCTAGACATGTCACGAAACTACTGAAACAGGTCCCAGGTCCCTGCTCGGTAATTCCCATGTCTCAGTGACTATGTGAGGCCCCTGTACCGTGCCCCACTGAGGCCGACACATGTGGGTCTGTGTGCCGCGGGCTGTGCAACTAGGCAGGGTGGTCCAATCATCTTCCCTCCCACAGTTAACTCCCAAAGTCAACTTATCATCAACCGATGACTAATTGGATGACGAGCTGGGACCCGGCAGGAATTTATGGTCGTCTGCAGGTGCACACTCGGGGACCAGCGAAGCGGGGAATTCTGAAAATAACATCAGTGAAAAATAAAAAAAATTGAAATCATAACTGACAGGTATGCATGCGTGTACTAGGGGAGACATGGCATGGGAATTTTGGACTATATAGACAATATAATCGATGGTTTTCTGGATCGTAAACCACGAGTGGTTGACGCGTAGTAATACACGAGGGCTAGCGATTGTATTACAACGTCAACCTCGAGTGGTTTACAGAGCTGCCTGCATTTATTATCCATCTTTTCGAATAAATCAAAACCAGTAATTGCCATATCAAAGATTATAACAATAGGGACTATTCCTTTGCTCTTTAGCACAAAGGGACTATTTTCCCCGTATACCATGGTTTTGAGGCCGTATACCACACATTTCAACCCGTATATCACAGTTATGGTATCTGACAGGTTTTATGGTCTCCATACATTTCCAATGGGGTCTTTGTATACAATGGATAATAAATAAGCAAATAGACTAGATATCTTATCACAGAGTGTATCCTTCGTATATGTTGCTTTATAATCCGTATACAATAGATTTTAATTCCGCATATAATGGTACATAGTTTTGAAATACTGGGCAGTGGTTTACTGAGTCCCCATACATTTTCTATGGGGACTTTGTATTTGATGGATGATAAATAGGTAGTTCCGACAATTGGACTTCAATATAAAGTCACCTATATGTACACGCTGGCACATGCATGGCACTTTAGAATGTATAATAATTACCACAATCATAATTAGCGGTTATATGAAAGACGTCTAAAATTGAACAGATATGTCGCAGGGTAGGTTTGCCCGACTTGGTGCAAAACAAATAGCGACCTTAATTAAAACCCAATTATCTAATCATAACGAGACAATTACAGCGAGCGGACGAGCAATCATCTTATTAGAGAACGCTCGTAATTAGCGAACGATGTGTGAGGACGTGGAAAAGATGTCAAGATCTATACCCGATACAACCATCACTTCTATTAGCGAGCAGACGGTAATTTCCAGCCGCCATTTTACCGCGCGAGTTGCTATGGCAACCACAGGTGGCGCGCATGCGTAGGAGAGTCACGTGACTTGGACAATAACGAGATCGAGGCTCTCGGCGGGAGATCTCGCGAGAAGTGGAAGGAAAATGGCTTCTGAGGGTTCGCAGGCGTCCCGGGAGGCGGCGCTAGTGGAGTGCGGCGAGGTACTTCGCTGGTGTCCGGCATGCGCAAGGAAACGCCCACCGTTATAGGAAAGGTACCACCGGTAAATTGTCTGCCCATTGTCACCCCATTAATGGGGGAAATGAAGCATGGGGCGGGTAAACTAGAGTGGAGGAGGTGTGTGTCTGTGTGTGTGGGGGGGGGGGGGGGGGGTTCCACTGGCAGTTCCACGTTGTTCCACGGGGAGGTAAAGCGCCAGATCCACTAAGGCGACCAAGCGAATGTGTCTGCGATCCATGCGACGGCGCGAATCCCATGCGATGACATTCAATATATTGAATATTATCGCAAGGCATTCGCATGTCCATGCGAACGTCTGCAAATGTCTGCGAACGTCTGCGAACCCAAATTCGCATGGAAAATCGCCTTAGTGGATCTGGCCCTTTAGTCTTATGCAAGGAAGGTGGGTGGGTCGGTGGGGTTGAGGGTGGCGCAATTACAGTTGACAGAAACGTGTAGGAAGAATAAGAAAGAAATTGATGTCTGTCACCCCTTTACTATCGTGTTTGGAGGATGCAGTAACATGAACGAGGTGATAGCAGAGTGAATATTCCAAAGCGTTCTGAACGAGATGGCAAATGGGGACTCAGACCAAACACGAAAATGGTTCTGATTTTATCTTAGCCTGGACATATTTATCTGTTTATCGCCCATTGCGTATGAGTTACTGTACTCGCAAGCCTATTGAGTACGAGTTCCTAATGTTTAGTCGATGCACGTTTATACCAGGCTAATATAATATTTCAATAGTCTATAAGATATTAGACACCGTTCCGATAGTCGGAGTGAATCGATAACAATCGGTATCGATGTATGATACCCGATTCTGATTAAAGAGTGCCATAACATGTTTTACTATATACCCATGCCGTATATACTGTAAATATGCACCGTTTCGGTATATGCCGTAAAAATACTGTACGGACCGCTGGTCTGTACACTAAAATACGGACCACCTTGCCATACACGTTTATTAACATATCGGTTGTTAAAAATCAAATTACTTTTTTTTTTAAATTTTGGGTATATCGTAAATATAAAACGTCCAACCATGATTGTACAAGTCACAGAACTCGACGATAATTTACGGTTTGTACGGAACTCGGCATAAATACCTCGGTCCATACAAACCGTAAATTAGTTCGGTTTTTATCGATATCAGCCGACAATTGAAGGTATATAGGAATAGGGAAACCACGTACCAGTGGAAATAAGTCAAAGTTACAAGGTAAGGCTTGGAAAAATTACTGCCCACGGCTACACCTTGGGCTATAATTTTTCCAAGCCTTACCTCGTAACTTTGACTTATTCCCACCGGAATATAGTTTCCCTCTATTCCCATGCCGTATATACTGTAAATACGCACCGTTTCGGCATATGACGTAAAAATACTGAACGGACCGCTGGTTCGTACACTAAAATACAGACCACCTTGCCATACACGTTTATTAACATATCGGTTGTAAAAAAATTAAATTAATGATTTAAAAAAAAAATTTGGGTATAGTAAATATATAACGTCCAACCATGCTTGCACAAGTCACAGAACTCGATGATATTCTACGGTTTTTACGGAACTCGGCATAAATGCCTCGGTCCGTACAAACCGTAAATTAGCATCTCGTTCTGTGACTTGTACAGCATGGTCAGGACGTTCTATATAAGTACGGAACTCGGCATAAATACCTCGGTCCGTACAAACCGTAAATTACCATCTCGTTCTGTGAATTGTACAGCATGTTCAGGACGTTCTATATAAGTACGGAACTCGGCATAAATGCCTTGGTCCGTACAAACCTTAAATTACCATCTCGTTCTGTGAATTGTACAGCATGGTCAGGACGTTCTATATAAATACTGACGGGCACTTTGATCAGAAATTCACTGTTCTCCATTCAAGGTACGACTGACTTGAAGTTCATTTTCTCCGTAAAAGAGCATCTACACAGTTACACACGCGATAACGTAGCGTAAAGTTGGTGACCCCAGGTCCTCCCTGCATTGTGACAAATAAACAGGAAATACAGGGCAAGTCAATAAAAAGGCATGACTTTCCAGATGGCTTCATTTAAACTGTTATCGGTTCTGACAGCTATGACTTGCATGCACAGTGCATGGGTCTCTGACCCTTCAGTTGAAATAAGGTCATGTGTCCTTCAACCTTTCTGTGCCCCTGTAGGTGTGCATGTTAATAGCAGTACATACCCCCCCCCCCTACATAGACACACTATCTCGAACACATCCTACTTTAGACATGCTTAAAGCCCAATGCCCATCTACCGATTCTGGAACATTTATGTACCTTTGTCGGCGACCAACGGACGGTAATTTGTCTCAGCCAAGGCATCCTAACGGAGTCGGCCGTAGTCGGTAGATGTAGGACAGCTAGGCAAGGGTCAGCCACCGATTAGTGAACCCCCTCCTTCAGATGTTCTTTTGTTGCCGACAAGTTGTGGTTTGTATGTCCCAAAATCGGTGGTGAAAAGTTTATCAACATGTTGATAAATCTAGTCGCCGACAACGGAACGTTGGTAAATGGGGCTTGATTGGGTTACATAATTTGCCTGCAACAAGTTCGTCGACTCCTATATGATTTGCGAACTAATTGTTGAGCTTTTAATCGGTAGATGGACATTGGGCTTTAAGTGGGATTCACACGTAGAGACTATTGAACCTGAGACTGGTGTACTTCACACCTTTCCCCTCGTCTCAGGCAATTCTTGGTTGGTACAAAATTCTCATGGCAAAATGCATTTATCCGTCTTAAGGTAAAATGGCGAATTCGGTTCACATGGAAGGACCATCTCAGGCATGGTCACATTTAACAATCACCCTGGGACTCAAGTACCCTTGTACACACCTCACACTCATACTATTAGGAAACGTCCTTACTGTGGGCAAAACGTTTGTTATTCGAGGTTCGTCATCGATTTCATACAGCCTGACGCCATAGGCGGAAGGCAGAATCGTATCATACATACATTTAAACGTTGTTCATTTTGTACCTTCACATTTAAATATCTGCATTCTTCCACCACTGTTTTTTTCAGCTGTCCAAATACAGGCAGGATTATGATTTCTACATGTGTTTTGGTCAGAAGGTCTTAAGCCAAAACATACCATATATATTATGTTTAATAAAAGTGCGATTTAAAAAAAAGCAACATATTTTGATATCAATCTCTAATAAAAGTCCGATCTAGAAAAAGAAGCAAAAAAACAAAAAATGAAACCGCTCTGAATCTTGTAGAAAAAAAGTGGTAAATGTTGAGGCCATTTCGATCAAAAAATTGATTCAGGAATAAAATCGAGGAAATTGTGAAAAGAAAGAATTTGATAAACATTGTATTTCTTTTTCTTGACGACTTGAAGGGTTATGGAGGGAATTCCAACTGGTAAATTACCGAAAAGGGCCATTAGGAATAGGAGTTACGATGCCATGAAATTCCGAAGAGGGTGTTTTGAGGCACCAGCTTTTTTGCAAAAAGGGAGTAAAATTGCACAAGAAAACCCACAAAAACAGGGGAGCTAGAATTATCATACGTCCCACTTTTTTGACCGAGTGGGGGCCCCATGTTAAGCACGTACCCTGCCCCCAGCCCTACTTAGCCTCCCTTACACATGTCCCCACCCCAAACCCTCTTATCATATACTCCTGTCTCCACTCGCCCCTCCCACACTCTCCAAACACAGTTCACCTGTCGCATGGAATGCAGCAACCATTGACTTCCCAACTGTCCGTGACATGCCTTATAGTCAGCACCGCCTTGCACCCCACACTCCCGGCCTGTTGTGGGGTGACTGAATCAGTGACTTTTACCCCACACCCCTCCCCCCCTACAAAACCACTACATCAAAGCCTTTATCCTTCCCTTCATATAGATCTACATAGACTTACCATGGTGTGACTGTATGCCACAGTTATTATCGTACCCATCATATAAGTCTCCATAGACTTAACATGGTGTGTCTGTATGCCACAGTTATTATCCTACCCATTATATAAGTCTCCATAGACTTAACATGGTGTGACTATATGACACAGTTATTATCCTACCCATTATATAAGTCTCCATAGACTTAACATGGTGTGACTGTATGCCACAATTATTATCCTACCCCTAATGTAGATCTCCATAGTGTGATTGTATGCCACAGTTAGTATCCTACCCCTCATATAAATCTCCATAGACTTACCATGGTGTGACTGTATGCCACAGTTATTATCCTACCCATCATATAAGTCTCAATAGACTTAACATGGTGTGACTATATGACACAGTTATTATCCTACCCATCATATAAGTCTCCATAGACTTAACATGGTGTGACTGTATGCCACAATTATTATCCTACCCCTAATGTAGATCTCCATAGTGTGATTGTATGCCACAGTTAGTATCCTACCCCTCATATAAATCTCCATAGACTTAACATGGTGTGACTGTATGCCACGGTTATTATCCTACCCCACATTGTTGTCTTGTGCTACAGATATCACTCAGCTCTGCTTCGTGATATCATTCCGCGAAGACAACTCACGCCATATAAACAATCATATGAAATTTCCTGAGGTTTCTTCATATTACCCCAACCCTAGCATTCCATCCATAAATAACCAACAAAACAAAACAAAGGGGGGGTTTTAGGATATAAACCTAATGTTATCTATGTATGATTATAGGGGGCCACCCATAAAATATGTACCAGATTTTCAGATTTTTTTACTCCTCCCCCTCACAATCTTGTATGCCATAGAACTAAGAAGGAGCATCGGCAAAATTTCCGAATTTCTTTTACAATCCCCGCCCCCACCCCTCAGTGCATACGTACTTTATGGATGGCCCCTAAGTTAGGATACGTTTGAGTCGCTGCGTTCTTCATGCGGCTTCGATGGCCTTATGAATTATTATCCTGCTCCTAATATATAATCCCATAGGCTTAACATTGAGTTTCCGTATACCTATGGCCTAGCATACAGAGTTTTATATGCTACTAGTGGCATACATAATTTTTATCACGTAATATTCCAAAATCGAGGAGACGGGGTAGGATAAAATCAAAACCTGATTCGTTTTAATTTTGGCCACCGTATGCCACTCCTGGAGGTTTGGCTCCGGACTTCACCTTGTAAAATCACTATGCCAAACTCCAGTCGTGGCATACGGTGGCCAAGATTAAAACTTATCCAGTTTTTATCGTAAAACTGGATGAGGTTTAATCTTGCCCACCTTATTCCACGACTGGAGTTTGGCAAAGTGACTGCATGAGGCGAAGCCGAGTGAAGTCCGGAGCCAAAATTTCAGGAGTGGAATGCGGTGGCCAAGATTAAGACGAAAGTGGTTTTGATTTTATCCTACCCTATCTCCTCGATTTTGGAATATTACGTGATAACAATGCTGTATGCCACATAAAACTCTGTATGCCAGTCAGCGTGGCTTACAGGAACCCAATGTTTAGCCTATGGGATTTTATATTAGGGGTAGGATAAACGATACTACGTTATCAAATCCCGGTGGGATACGAGCTCTGACTGTGAACTTTCATAGGTTTCCTCTATAGCAAGCCATGCAGAGCATGTACAAAGCGGCCAGATGCGGGTGATGGGTGCAGGAAGCAGAGAAGTGCCGGGAGGCTTGTGCCCTCAGTCACCTTGGAGTAGACTTGGCCAAGTCTTTGATTATGGACTTTCACTAATATTGACCCTTTAAGGACGGGTGACTGTGGCCAACCTACTGCCTTGAGGAGGGGTGCTGGTGGCACTGTATACCGCTAGGGGACGGGCACACAGTCGTTAAAACCCATAATTCAATTGTTTAATCACGTGATATGATATATAATCTTAAATATTTTATTTCCTTTGAATAGAAATAATAATGGTATCATACACACATTCTGTGAAAATTTCATTAATTTTCCTCCATTATTTTTTGTTAAAAACGATTTTATAGGTTTTTGAGAAATGATGCTTCAAGGCATCATTCGCCCTTATAGAGTCAAACAAAATTACGATAAAGTATGTTGCAGTGTGACTGGTCCAGGAATCAAAGACTTGCCCATTATGAACGAAACCTCCTGTAGATTGCAACCCCAACTGCTCCTTGTAACCCTACACCTCCTTCTACACCTCCCCCTCCTCCAGTTCCCTGGGTGCTATGTTATCAGAGCAATAAATCCTGCCTGTGAACGACCTTTGGACTGTGTTAACAATTAAAACCCCCGTGAGGAGTAGGTGGACGGGTAGAGGGACTGAAGCTAGAGATAAACCTAGATGATCCTGAATATCGATCTCCAAGCAGATACCCTGACCAGTAACAAGGAACTCTGCATGGAGGGTGCATACCATTACCGATTTGACCAGTCCCTGTATTGAGGAGAGGAGGGGTGGGGTAGGTGGAGGGAAACAGGGACTGGGGCCAGTCTAACCTTGGAGGTGTGTGAGTGTCTGCACTGTAACGCGCGGAAAAATGTCATCTGCAATTTGTAATAAATGCCATCTGCATCACGTGGTCCGCATCACGAGATATTATCATCTCTCTTAGCCTGGTGTAAACGTCCATAGGTTTAACATTTCGGACTCGTTCTCAACGGGCTTGCGAGTACGGTAACTCGTACTCAACGGGTGATAAACAGATACATTTAAAAAAAATATTTCAAGGCTAAGATAATTAGTAGAAACTGAACGAGAGTTAGACTTGTCAGTGTTTATACCACGACGGGCAGGTCGTGTATTACTACGCAAAGCGTTAGCTGAGCGTAGTGAGGAACAGACCTGACCAGAGTGGCATAGACTATCGTAAAACTGGATGAGGTTTAATCTTGGCCACCGTATTCCACGACTGGAGTTTGGCAAAGTGACTTCATGAGGCGAAGCCGAGTGAAGTCAGGAGCCAAAACTTCAGGAGTGGAATGCGATGGCCAAGATTAAAACGAATCAGGTTTTGATTTTATCCTACCCTATCTCCTCTATTTTGGAATATTACCTGATAACAATTCTGTATGCCACTAGTGGCATATAAAACTCCGTATGCCAGTCAGCGTGGCATACGGAAACCCAATGTTAAGCCTATGGGATTTTATATTAGGGGTAGGATAAACTGACAAGTCTAACTCCAGTTCGGTTTCGTATTTATCCTACCCCGTCTCTACGCTTTTGGATTACTAAAATATAAATATCGATTGAACGACCAACCGAAGTCCAACCGGAACTTTTTAGTCCAACCGGAACTTTTTTCGGAGCAGCTCACAATCTGGTCGCTGATTGGTCGATATTTTTGATAGCCGAACGTCACACTATGACAGAGTTGTGATCATGTGACTAGGTATGATATCGCTATTTGCGGAAAAATAATGTTTACGGAAAAATAGTGCATTACTAAAACAAACTAATCCTTGGAGTTGATTTTTTGGTATAATTTTGTCTCCACCCAGAATGTCCCAGCTACGGTGCATAGAAGGTGGCTACAGCCACCCAATCACAGCAGGGGAGACAAATACCGAAGGCAGATAGGAACCGACCTGAGAGTTAAAATCAAAGACAGGTGTCAGTTGTGGTCACGATACCTTTGAGACTGCCTCATCTGCACATTAATCCTTGGAGTTGACCTTATGCAATATCCTCGCATGCGCTCTGATATTACTACGTGTAAACTCCAGTTGTGTCTGAAACCAGTCAATATCATGTACGTCAGTCATAGCCAGTATGTCACAATGTAGGCATCTCAGGTACACAACAAACTAATATGACATCGTCGCTACGTCCCACTGTGAGGATCTAATGTACACCACACATGTCATATTTACGGCTGTACGCCACACATGCCGTATTCATGGCCATCCTTCACACTATGACAGAGTTTGTGATCATGTGACTAGGTATGATATTGTCATTTATGGAAAAATAATGTTTACGAAAAAAATGATGTTTACGGAAAAACAGTGTTTACGGAAAAATACTGTTTACGGAAAAATAGTGCATAACTAAATCATTGGAGTTTTTCCAACCATGGAGCCAGTGACCGACTCCGACAGAACGAAGAAATTACAACCCCTAATCCTCGGAGTTGCAATATCCTCACATGTGCTCTGATATTACTACGCGTAAACCAGTCAATATTCTGTATTTAAGTTATTGTCAGTATGTGACAATGAATGCATCTAAGGTACACCACAAACCGATATGACATCGTCGCTATGTCACAGTATGGGCGTCTCAATGGCCTACATATCGCTGGTTCCCGTCTGTGTCAATTGTTGTTGTGTCGCTGACAGGCTGTACTTAGAGCAGACAGGTAGCGCCCTCTGTGGGGGCTGTGAGTGTGACTGCAGGTGGCTTTCAGGTGCACACCACACCCGGCAGAGAGGTCAGAGGTCACCCCGCGCCTCACCCGCCAATCACCACCGCCATAAGTCACTGAAATATGGACGAATTGTCGCGTCAGCCTCAACCCAGTTACCAGTGAATTACACTCACATTCAATGTCCCCAGCAATGTCTAAAACTTGGGGGGACACCAGTTGTATAGTTCTTCATGTATTTTTGTGAGCCCAGTTACCGGTGAATTACACTCACATTCAATGTCACCAGCAATGGCTAGGACTCGGGGGGACACCAATATTATCCTACCCCTAATAAAAAACTCCATAGGCTTAACATTGGGTCACTGTATTCGGTCTGGAGTTCAGAAAAATGAAAAATATCGCTCTAGTGGGATACACTTGACAAATGACGTCATTTTTTAATGTAGAAGTAATTTAGACGGGCGGGGTAGGATAAATTCTAAACCAAACTCGAGTTAGTCGTGTTATTGTTCATCGCACTCCGGCAGGATCACGTATTACTGCTCCCGGCTTCGCCTCGCACAGTAATATGTGATCTTGCCGTCATGCGATAAACAACAACACGACTAACTCTTGTTTGGTTTCTCCATAGTATTTATAGCCGATCATGTATTTTTGTGGGCCCAGTTACCTGTGAATTACATTCACTCTCAATATCCCCAGCAATGTCTAAAACTCGGGGGGATATCAGTAGTATAGTCCAATTTGTATTTTTGTGAGCCCAGTTACAAGTGAATTACACTCACTCTCAATATCACAGGCAATGGCTAGGGCTCAGGGGGCTGTTGAATAAACTATGAACGAGAAAAAGGTCTCCCAGAATCGTCCTTGGGGCCATAGTGTTGTATAAAGTAATGTGCTGTAAACAGAAGATATTTTGACAATAAGAGTAATCTAAATCACTTAAAAAGTGTTGTATACAAATACTTTCATCTAGGTAATATCTTCTGTCTTGTCATACAACACTAGATGGAAAAAAATCGTCCAGGATGTTGTTTATCGTTGGAGTTATCGTATCGTTCAGACCAGCACCAGGAACGAACGAACTTTATTCAACAGCCCCCAGTAGTATAGTCCACCATGTATTTTTGTGGGCCAAGTTGCACTCACTCTCAATATCCCTAGGAATATCTGTGATGGTCTCCAATCAATTATTTTTGTGGGCATCTGCAGACGTTTGTATTGCTTTGAAATACTTTTTCTGCTATATTCGAAATGTTATTAAAAATATATATACATTTTCTATATGCAATTTAGAAATGCAGTGAAACCCGCTTCCGGGACACCTCGGTTAAGGGGACACAGCGCTTAAGGGGTCACTTTGTTCGGAACAGAAATCTTTAGTTAGTTTATTTTAACCCTGCTTAAGGGAGCACCTCGCTTAAGGGGGCACTTTGCCCAGAACGAAGGGTGCCCTCTTAAGCGGGGTTTTACTGTATATATAATAATGGATATTGGGGCCGATATGTGAGGCGAGGCATACCTTTATAGCGATAATTCAGAAAATTCATATTTCAAGACTATTTTTGTGGGCACCTGTGCATTTCTCTATTGCACTGAATTATATTCTATATATCAAATAAGCACTGTACATATTGAGTTCATTAAAAAAGAAGAGTTTTCATGGTCTCATACTGATTTCTTATATTACTTAATATCCTTAGCAACCAGTCGGGGTTCCCTGGCTCTCTGCTTCAACGAAAGGTATGATAAATACACAATATTGACTGGTTTCAGATACAAGCGGCCGTATGCTCCGAGAAGTTGACGCGCAGTAATATCCGAGCGTATGTGAGGATATTGCGTGTAGTCAACTCCGAGGAGCATATAACCGCTTTTATCAGAAACCAGTCTATATTGTATTTATTATCCACCTTTTCTGCACAAGTCACATGTCGGTATCAGTTCATTTTAGTTATGCACTTTGTTTCCATACGCACTATATTTCCGTATGCGCCACCCGGAGCATACAACATATCCGTATACGCCGGGTATGTCCATACACGGTGCCTATGTGTTTTCTATGGACACTTTGTATTAGGTGGATATATCTGTATGCTCTGGGTATGTCCATACACACTCCCAATGTGTTTTCTATGGACACTTTGTATTAAGGTGGATATATCTGTATGCTCCGGGTATGTCCATACACACTCCCAATGTGTTTTCTATGGACACTTTGTATTAGGTGGATATATCTGTATGCGCCGGGTATGTCCGTACAAACTCCCTATGTGTTTTCTATGGACACTTTGTATTAGGTGGATATATCTGTATGCGCCGGGTATGTCCGTACAAACTCCCTATGTGATTTCTATGGACACTTTGTATTAGGTGGATATATCTGTATGCTCCGGGTATGTTGATACACACTCCCTATATGTTTTCTATGGACACTTTGTATTAAGGTGGATATATCTGTACGCGCCGGGTATGGCCATACACGCTGCCTATGTGTTTTCCTTGGGCACTTTGTATTCGGTGGATGATAAATAGTTGTCCCAGCTGCTAAAGCCATAAGAAACTGAAACATGCGCAAATTATAGCCACGGCGTCAAACAGGACCGAGTTACCAGTAAATTACACTGACACTTAGTGTCCAAAGCAATATTTAGAACTCAGGTGGACACCAATAGTATAGTCCATCATGTATTTTTGTGGGCAATTGCAGATTTCTCTATTGCTTTGGAAGAAAAGTATGAATTGTATATACAGTATTAGAAACACACTAATATTTAATTTATAAGATGTTGAACCTTATATTTTTTATGGTCTCTTTGTTGGAAATTTCTATTTATAAAGAAACATTTGCATTTTTTATATAAAACATATACAACAAGATATCAAAAGAGAAGAGATATACCTCAATAGCTAGCGCAGGTTTTGCAGACTTTTCTGTTGCTTCTTTAAAAAAACATGCATTTGTGAAATGTGGTAGTTGAGCTACAAGGATTTCGTTTATATTTCATCAAAACTAGGACTGATTGTAAACGTTTATATCAGTGTATATTCTTTCCATGTATCAAATATACACAGTAAGCACGTTTCCTTATATTGCTCTCAAATATGGTAAGTTAATTTCTTTCAATTCATTTTTATTTAAATGGGGTGGGTGGGTGGGTAAATTATACAGGCGTCGCCTCCCATATGGCAGCATCCCACCTGTGGGTTTGTTGTGCAGGTGTGGATGTGAAAAACGGGGCGTAACATTGTACCATCTTCTCCCACTGCTTTACGACCACGACCTGGGGGGAGTTTAACAATGCGGTCCTAGGAGAGTTATGCCTGTAAGAGAGCTCCTAGGACAGTTTGTGTTTAACTATTAAGACAATCTTCTTCCAATTTCACAGAATACAACCTTATTTATCAATTTAACTACAGGAAATATGTATATTATGGTATGTAATACAAATCAGCAGTGCTAGAGGGGAGATAGCTTAAATAATTAGTTAGATTCGTTGATAATTGAAAATGATGAAATTAGTCACCACAGCCCCCACTATGTGGCACTACCTGCAGTTCTTAGGAACTCTCTTCCATATGGGTCCCACAACTGTCTTACAGCCTGTTTTGTCAGTCATTGGAGACTAATTATAGAAGATTTCACACCCTCCGGGGGACACCACTTGTTAAACGGGAAAGGTCTTTCGTCCTAAGATATGTCTTGGATTGCTGGCATGATCCTAGGAGGATTCTTCTGCTAGGATCAAAACTTGTTAAACGGTACCCAGGGAGGTGTTTTTAAAACTAAGAAGGATACTGGCTTAACGATTACGACTAGGACTAACCTCAGGCGATAGTGCCCACGATGGAAGTGGCAGTCCGTGTTTTAAATGTGGCCCTCAGAAATCCAGGAAATCTTTTGCAGTTTTTATCTATATTATTCCCCTTTTTAAGGGAGATTATCTTATGTTATGAAGATTCGAACCCACTTAGCAACGGACCTGAAAAAAGGTAAAATTTGTTATCTTTCAAAATACTAAGAATAAAGATATTTTACTGATCGTCTTGTAAGACAGTCCTTTATAAAGACAGATCTGGTTAGGTAACGAGAATGCAACAAAGACCACGATAAGATCGAATCCTTTATCGTTCTTAGTTTTAAAAACACCTCCCAGGTGTTGTCAGGTGTGGCCAACACAAGGTCATGGTGTTCACATCTCACTCGTATAGATTACCGTCAGGCAGACGACATTTAAACTCAACTGTAAATTGGCGCGAAAAATAAAAAATACAAATCCACCTCGGTAGTTACACGTGTAATGTCCAGGTGGCGCTTGAGTGGACATTGCCCGGAGCTGAGGGGTGGGAGGGGGTGGGGGGGAAGGGGAGGGGGGATAAGGGGGGGTGAGACTGATGGAGGCAAACTAAGACATCGCGGCAGTAACTCCTGCTGTGAGGGCCAACCTCAACCCCTCACACCTGCACAGATTATACCCCTCCACCCCGCTACCCCCCTGTGGAGGGGTATATTGGTGAGTAGGGCTCGGGGGATGCGAGGCACAGACAGGGCAAGGTACAAGGTGGGGCAGGGTAATGTACCAGGAGACAAAGGTACGGTACCAGGAGGGACAGAGTACCAGGAGGGACAGGGTACCAGGAGGGACAGGGAAAGGTACCAGGAGGGACAGGGTAAGGTACCAGGAGGGACAGGGTAAGGTACCAGGAGGGACAGGGTAAGGTACAAGGTGGGGCAGGGTAATGTACCAGGAGACAAAGGTACGGTACCAGGAGGGACAGGGTACCAGGAGGGACAGGGTACCAGGAGGGACAGGGAAAGGTACCAGGAGACAAAGGTACGGTACCAGGAGGGACAGGGTACCAGGAGGGACAGGGTACCAGGAGGGACAGGGTACCAGGAGGGACAGGGTAAGGTACCAGGAGACAAAGGTACGGTACCAGGAGGGACAGGGTAAGGTTACAGGAGGGACAGGGAAAGGTACCAGGAGGGACAGGGTAAGGTACCAGGAAGGACAGGGTAAGGTACCAGGAGATAAAGGTGGGTTAAAGGGCTGATGTGCAGTAATATCTGAGCGTATGCGACAATATTGCATACAGTCAACTCTGAGGAGCACACAACTGCTTTTATCTTTCCATATGTGCCCCTGGGAGTATACAACATATCCGTATGCGCCGAGTATGTCCATACCCATTCCCTATGTGTTTTCTATGGACATTTTCTATTAGGTGGGTATATCTGTATGATCCAGGTATGGTGATACACACTCCCTATGTGTTTTCTATGGACACTTTGTATTAGGTGGATATATCTGTATGATCCAGGTATGGTGATACACACTCCCTATGTGTTTTCTATGGACATTTTCTATTAGGTGGGTATATCTGTATGATCCAGGTATGGTGATACACACTCCCTATGTGTTTTCTATGGACACTTTGTGTTAGGTTGACATATTTGTATGCTCTGGTTTGGGTGATGTACTCCCTATGTGTTTTGTATGGACACTTTGTATTAGGTGGATATATCTGTATATTCCGGGTATGGTGATACACACTACCTATGTGTTTTCTATGGACACTTTGTATTAGGTGGATATATCTGTATGCTCCGGGTATGGTGATACACACTACCTATGTGTTTTCTATAGACACTTTGTAATAGGTGGATATATCTGTATGCTCCGGGTATGGTGATACACACTCCCTATGTGTTTTCTATGGACACTTTGTAATAGGTGGATATATCTGTATGCTCCGGGTATGGAGATACACACTCCCTATGTGTTTTCTATGTACACTTTGTATTAGGTGGATATATCTGTATGTTCCGGGTGTGGTGCTACACACTCCTTATGTGTTTTCTATGGACATTTTGTACCAGGTGTATAATAAATACATATGTAAGTGACTTCAGCCATACCCCTACACACCTACACAGTAGTCTAAACCACAAAGCCCACTGTCAGGTGAGAATGTGGGTGTCTGCCTCCACCATTCAGGAATCTGTCAGGAGATCGAAGAATCTGCCTGGAGATTGAAGAATATGTCAGGAGATTGGAAGGCCCCTAATAACAACCACAATTTGTCCGTGTTTGTGGTCGCACAAATAGCTGCACACAAGCTGGTGGGAACTCCGGTCAGAAGGGGTGGAGCACTACTGTGCTGACCTCCCTGTTCTCAAGGGTCCTGTCACCATGGTTACATAACCCGCCACCCCCTACGGCGTCTAGCTGCTATTTTTACAGGGGTGTTGAAAGGAGGGATCGGTCAGTGGGATTGTGGGTAAAAAAGGCTGGCATAGAGCACCCGGGAACGCTGCAGCATACGTCACACTGTGACGTATGTCACAAAGCCGCGCGTCCCTGCAGCGTTGACGTAAGCAGACGACAATGCGCGCGCAGGATGTAAATTAACTTGTATTGTCGGTTAGGACGCCGCCTCTCCGGCCACAGACGGCGGATCACTCTCCCAGCAGATTGTTTACGTAGCTGAGTATAGTCTGAAGATCAACACTTGATCACGACTACGCTGGACACAGAGTGTCAGAGTGTCAGTTGTAATCCTCATACACCATTCACTGTTGCCAATGGTGATTTTGTGACTTGGAGTGTTGGGATTAAATGACCGTTGCTCCAGGATTACGACAGAGCTGCGGATCACAGAATAGCGATCCGAGGCCAAAACGTTGCTCCTGAAATTTTGCAGATCGTGTCGCAATCGCATAGGCGCATCGCCGCGTAAAATACGGCTTTTGGCGATACTTTTTACGCGGACGTCAAGGAAAACTGAATAAAATCTCCTTTAAACAAAAAAAACCCACAACAAAACCTAAAGTCCTGTTTTCATTTTGACTGGGCAGAGAGAAAACAGAGGTGCACAAATGATCCATCGAGTCCTGTCTGTGTCCCATCTGTGGCCCACCAATATGTGATCACTGCCTTTACAAAGATCCATTTAACATCCATTACATCTCTGCCCTTTTTTGCTTATTTTTGGTAGCAATATTCATTGGTTTCAAAAGATTACATTCAGGCTTCCTTTCTTAGTCATGTTTCCTGATATACATGGTTACAGACTTTAAATGTATATACAGAATTGATACACTGTGTTCTCTATTATTGTGCTCCTTTGTCCTATTTCTTGTTGTATTTTTGACATAAGCATCAGATATCAGAATCAGTTTAGCTTCTTTTCTTTTTTTAGTTTAATCTATTGTATCTCTCAATCAATACAGATGAATTATTCTGATACAATAGTACGGGGTCAATATATATATAGGAAGACACTTATAACATGAAGTAGAAAAATTGGTCACAAAATATGAGGTAATAATGGATTTTCAGCTCTGTGTAACATTTAGCTCAGAGGATATAGTTTATACAGTCTTTGGTCTTAGTAGTTCGTTCAGGTATCTTCTGTACTTCAGCTTAAATCCTTTTGAGGTTTCACTCATCTGGATCTCTTCAGGTAGATCATTCCATTTTCTTGATCCTCGATAGTAAGGGCTCTTCAGTACTGTAGCACTTCTAGGTGATCCTCTTTTTTTCCAGCACTTGGCATCTAACCACTCATGCTTGTTCTTGTATTTATTCTTTATTGCTATTATAGTGCTCCTTTGTCTTATTTCTTGTTGTATTTTTGACATAAGCATCAGATATCAGAATCAGTTTAGCTTCCTGACTGCTGTCTATCTAACTTAAATATGCCTGCAGCAGAGGTAAACAAAATGAGTGACAACTCGAGCAAATCATCCTCAAGATGGATTCAATCGAGTTCCCAAAGTTTAAATACCCATGAGGATTGTTAAATAGACCAAACATACCTCTAGTCGAAGATCACTATTTTATCACCAGCAATGACCTTTGACCCTTGGCTAAGCCGAGGGCATGCTGGGAGTGACGTCACATATCTGCGCTGGTACCTGGTGGTTACGTGAGAATCAGAAGCCAGACAGCCAGGTACAGACAAAGGGGCGGGGGGGGGGGGGGGCTGGGGGGCAGGTAGCTAGAGCCACCTAGCGGGACACAAAGTGGTGATTTTCTGCATGGACTGCACGGACAATGGCGGATAGGATTCAGTAGCGTTCGCCATCATCCGATCCCCATCACCGAATATCGCGATTGTCTACGCCTACTGCAAGGTTTTTTCAGGGTTTATTATTAGGCCCGGCGTCCCCCTACTACGATATGGCTCCGATATGGTCTACGCTACACCTCCCGATAAAAAAATCAAAATCGCGTCGGAAGGTCACCTAATATCGGGGCAGTTGATCATGTTTCTCTAGGTTTATTGAAACATTCTTGACACTTGATTCTTGGTCAAACACAAATGGGTCAAATACATAGTTTCTCACGCTATTCTCTTACTTTAATTTGATAAAGTAATTTAGGTATACCACACTCTTCTATTATCAATGGAAATTACATTAGATCCTAGTTCTTCAGGCATTTACTTTCAACAAATAAATGTTATCCAAAATCAGTATCTATATCTTACATTTATAGACGTTTTTCAACACTCATGAAACACTGAACAAAGATCTAGATTTGGGTAAGAAGTTCTCATAGTCTCAGTTTCTCATAAACTAAATACTTCTCTCAAATCCTGAAAGTCAAATCGTCAAATCAAAAATCCCCCTCAAGCGTTCAAATCATCACATCCCTTACTTCAACTTAAATTTTTTATCATCCACAACTCCCTCAAAACGTTACAACATCAGAGTAATATGTGACAGCAACTTCAAATAGAGCAAAAAAAAAACACCCAAGTTATCTGCAGCTGAGTCCTACCCGCCTCAATTTGAGAGTTATCAACAAGGCAAACAGCCATACACCTCGACAGGGATTTAGGATATTTGCCTTTTTGATGGATTCTCACCAAGCCGCCTGCGACAAGAAAGACACTGCTGGGGCCTTGTGACTACAGACCTGGCTCTAGACTTGCTCAAGTCTTTGATTATTAACATTCATGAAATGATTAAACACAATCAGAATAAAGTTTTTTTTTCTTTTTCATATACGAAATAAATATCAAAAATACCCGATATGGTGTGAGGTAAGAATTTCACAGAATATCCCCTCTCTGACTGGCCCATGAATCGAAGACTTGTCCAGTATATATATAAGTGAAGAGACCAGCATCAAAATCTATAAAAGTCTAATCTCACCTATCTTTGATTACCCGGGCCATTTTGTAGGGGGAGCTAGGAAAGAACTACTTCAAAAACTGCAAAAAGCCCAGAATAGAGGGCTCAGGTTATGCACTCGCACTCTCATAGGAGAGCTATCTATACCGGAATTGCACAGGGCTTGTACCATACAAATGTTGGAAAAAAGAAGGGGTTACTTAAAATATTTATTACTGAGGAAGTATGCGGAGAATGTAAGGAGAGTAGATGAACCCCGTACTCGTGCACAAACAAAACGGCTCATACAGTTAAAACGGCCAAAAACAGCATTTTTCAAAAAAAGTCCGATATACATAGGGATGACAGGATGGAATAATCTGCCGGTAGAAATACAAAATGGAAGCCTCAATACATATAAAAACCATATAAAGGCAAAGCTGTATGAAAAGTTTGACTAGACACAACCATGTTGGGTTTGCCTTAATCTAACCTTGTTGTTGTTCACAGCACGAGTTACTCTCTCACTAATCTCATTATCATCTACCCATATCAAAATTGTATATACATTACAAGATGTACATTGTTACCGAAGGAACAGATATAATTGTTTGTGTTCAATGGTCAGAATAACTGCTATGCAGAGACCATTGTATGTACCCTTTTACAGTACAATAAAAAAAAACAAAAAAACAGAACTGACGGTGACCCGATAGAGATCAAAGAGAGAGAGTATCAATCTCCCAGCAGATATCTTAACCAGTAGCCAGGATATCCCTATGGAGAGTGTTAGGAATACTGGGAGCTGTTTCAAAACGTGGGTTTAGTCTATGGTTTTGAAACAGCTCCAAGGAGCTAAACTGCGCCAGAAATCAAACATCATTGTACCAGTCCCTGTATCCCAGCGAGGAGGGTAGCCATATGATGCAGGGACTGGAGCCTGTATCCCAGCCAGGAGGGTAGCCATAGGATGCAGGGACTGGAGCCTGTATCCCAGCGAGGAGGGTAGCCATAGGATGCAGGGACTGAAACCAGCCAGTATCCCAGCAAGGAGGGTAGCCATAGGATGCAGGGACTGGAGTCAGCCTGTATCCCAATGAGGAGGGTAGCCATAGGATGCAGGGACGGGAGCTAGCCTGTATCCCAGCGAGGAGGGTAGCCATAGGATGCAGGGACTGAAGCCAGCCAGTATCCCAGCGAGGAGGGTAGCCATAGAATGCAGGGACTGGAGCCTGTATTCCAGCGAGGAGGGTAGCCATAGGATGCAGGGACTGGAGCCTGTATCCCAGCGAGGAGGGTAGCCATAGGATGCAGGGACTGGAGTCAGCCTGTATCCCAATGAGGAGGGTAGCCATAGGATGCAGGGACGGGAGCTAGCCTGTATCCCAGCGAGGAGGGTAGCCATAGGATGCAGGGACTGAAGCCAGCAAGTATCCGAGCGAGGAGGGTAGCCATAGAATGCAGGCACTGGAGCCTGTATTCCAGCGAGGAGGGTAGCCATAGGATGCAGGAACTGGATCCTGTATCCCAGCGAGGAGAGTAGCCATAGGATGCAGGGACTGGAGTCAGCCTGTATCCCAATGAGGAGGGTAGCCATAGGATGCAGGGACGGGAGCTAGCCTGTATCCCAGCGAGGAGGGTAGCCATAGGATGCAGGGACTGAAGCCAGCAAGTATCCCAGCGAGGAGGGTAGCCATAGAATGCAGGCACTGGAGCCTGTATTCCAGCGAGGAGGGTAGCCATAGGATGCAGGGACTGGAGCCTGTATCCCAGCGAGGAGGGTAGCCATAGGATGCAGGGACTGGAGTCAGCCTGTATCCCAATGAGGAGGGTAGCCATAGGATGCAGGGACGGGAGCTAGCCTGTATCCCAGCGAGGAGGGTAGCCATAGGATGCAGGGACTGAAGCCAGCAAGTATCCCAGCGAGGAGGGTAGCCATAGAATGCAGGCACTGGAGCCTGTATTCCAGCGAGGAGGGTAGCCATAGGATGCAGGGACTGGAGCCTGTATCCCAGCGAGGAGGGTAGCCATAGGATGCAGGGACTGGAGCCTGTATCGCAGCAAGGAGGCTAGCCATAGGATGCAGGGACTGGAGCCAGCCTATATCCCAGCGAAGAGGGTAGCCATATGATGCAGGGACTGGAGCCTGTATCCCAGCGAGAAGGGTAGCCATAGGATGCAGGGACTGGAGCCAGCCTGTATCCAGCGAGGAGGGTAGCCATAGGATGCAGGGACTGGAGCCAGCCTGTATCCCATTGAGGAGGGTAGCAATAGGATGCAGGGACTGGAGCCAGCCTGTATCCCAATGAGGAGGGTAGACATAGGATGCAGGGACTGGAGCCAGTCCTGTATCCCAGCGAGGATGGTAGCAATAGGATGCAGGGACTGGCGCCAGTCCTGTATCCCAGCGAGGAGGGTAGACATAGGATGCAGGGACTGGAGCCAGTCCTGTATCCCAGCGAGGAGGGTAGCCATAGGATGCAGGGACTGGAGCCAGTCCTGTATCCCAGCGAGGAGGGTAGCCATAGGATGCAGGGACAGGAGCCAGCCTGTATCCCAGCGAGAAGGATAGCCATGGGATGCAGGGACTGGAGCCAGCAAGTATCCCAGCGAGAAGGTTAGCCATAGGATGCAGGGACTGGAGTCAGCCTGTATTCCAGCGAGGAGGGTAGCCATAGGATGCAGGGACTGGAGCCAGTCTAGCCTGATTCTAAAGCCAGCTTATTGACTATATCCGTGGGATTTAGGAATGAGGGGTGAGGGGAGGTGGGGAGAGGCTGGCCGTGTTAGTTTGACTTCTGGTAGCTGGGTGTTAGCGGTGGGAGTATAGACTTGCTCAAGTCTTTGATTATGAACAAAATCAGAATAAAGTTCAATAAAGTATCTATCCTTCTCTGACTGGGCCATGATTCAAAGACTTGTCCACTATGGAACAAATCTCCTGTATCCCAGCGAGGAGGGTAGCCATAGGATGCAGGGACTGGAGCCAGCTTGTATCCCGGCGAGGAGGGTAGCCATAGGATGCAGGGACTGGAGCCAGTCCTGTATCCCAGCAAGGAGGGTAGCCATAGGATGCAGGGACTGGAGCCAGCCTGTATCCCAGCGAGGAGGGTAGCCATAGGATGCAGGGACTGGAGCCTGTATCCCAGCAAGGAGGGTAGTCATAGAATGCAGGGACGGGAGCCAGTCCTGTATCCCAGCAAGGAGAGTAGACATAGGATGCAGGGACTGGAGCCTGTCTAACCTTGCTCTAAAGCCTGTATCCGTGGGGGTTTAGGAGTGAGGGGTGAGGGGAGGCGGGGAGAGGCTGGCCGTGTTGGGTTGACTTCTGGTAGTGGGTGTTAGTGGTGGGAGTAGATGGTGGGCTTACTGTGGTGGCTAGACGTGGCTTTGTGGGGCTGGGAGTCATCCCCGGCAGAATGTCATAATAACCAGCTACATCTTCAGAATCACCGAAACCACGTCGACGATGTGAGGGGAGGCGCACTCTCCCAGCAGAGGCTTCCCACCGCCGGTCGGATCTCTGCACAAGGGTAGTTTGGTGAGAGAAAAACCGTCCCTAATTTTTTTTTTTCAAATTGAGCTTAGCTTTCTTTATTTTCAGTATTTATCCGAAGATTGTGTTATGCATGTGACCTTCCCCTCGTAGTTTATATGTGCCTATCCCTCGTAGTTTACATGTGACTATCCCTCATAGTTTACATGTGACTATCCATCATAGTTTACATATGACTATCCCTCGTAGTTTACATGTGACTATCCCTCATAGTTTACATGTGACTATTCCTCGTAGTTTACATGTGACTATTCCTCGTAGTTTACATGTGACTATCCCTCGTAGTTTACATGTGACTATCCCTCGTAGTTTACATGTGACTATCCCTCGTAGTTTACATGTGACTATTCCTCGTAGTTTACATGTGACTATCCCTCGTAGTTTACATGTGACTATCCCTCGCAGTTTACATGTGACTATCCCTCGTAGTTTACATGTGACTTTCCCTCGTAGTTTACATGTGACTATCCCTCGTAGTTTACATGTGTCAATACCACATAGTTGAAAGTTGAGATCGTCCATTAAAGATTTCTATATTTCTTAGTATTTCAGCCTGGGGCCAGTTTAATAATCCATGATCCTTTTCTGTATAACATGGACACCCAGGGACTTCTATTTAAAAAAAAGCGAAAATAAGAATAAAAACAAAAAAACCCAAAAAAACTTGACCTGCAGCAGAGACATGTGAACACAAGTACCACAGAGACTCTGCTCGGAGAGCGCCTCAAGACAGGTTGTAAGGTGGAGAGTGGGGGATTATCCCCCTGGAGGCTGCCCTCAGACGGTCTAATCCCCCCTCTGTACTTCAGCCACGCCGCGAGGCAACCATCAGCGACCTGCAGAAGTCAAAAGCTCCCCCGAAACGAGAAACCTGAGATCGGAATCTGCAGCAGCGCCCTCCGTCCACCGGACCGCCTTACTCGGGGGGGGGGGGGGGGTGCGGATGGGGTGTTTGGTGTGGAGGGATGCCCCTACATGGCGTGTGTTGTGTATGTGACTTTATCCTACCCCTCATATAAATCTCCATAGACTCAACATGGTGTGACTGTATACCACAGTCATTATCCTACCCCTCATATAAATCTCCATAGACATAACATGGTGTGACTGTATGCCACGGTTATTATCCTACCCCTCATGTATATAAATCTCCATAGATTTAACATGGTGTGACTGTATGCCACGGTTATTATCCTACCCCTCATATAAATCTCCATAGACTTAACATGGTGTGACTGTATGCCACGGTTATTATCCTACTCCTCATATAAATCCCCATAGACTTAACATGGTGTGACTGTATGCCACGGTTATTATCCTACTCCTCATATAAATCTCCATAGACTTAACATGGTGTGACTGTATGCACGGTCATTATCCTACCCTCATATAAATCTCCATAGACTTAACATGGTGTGACTGTATGCACGGTCATTATCCTACCCTCATATAAATCTCCATAGACTTAACATGGTGTGACTGTATGCCACGGTTATTATCCTACTCCTCATATAAATCTCCATAGACTTAAATTGGTGTGACTGTATGCCACGGTTAATATCCTACTCCTCATATAAATCTCCATAGACTCAACATGGTGTGACTGTATGCCACGGTTATTATCCTAACCCTCATATAAGTCTCCATAGACTCAACATGGTGTGACTGTATGCCACGGTTATTATCCTACTCCTCATATAAATCTCCATAGACTTAACATGGTGTGACTGTATGCACGGTCATTATCCTACCCTCATATATATCTCCATAGACTTAACATGGTGTGACTGTATGCCACGGTTATGGCCTAAAATATTTATATGCCACTGGTGACATATGAAGTTAAAAACATGTGACAGGGTAGGATAAAATCTAATCATCACTCAATTTCATATAATTGTATACATACTATTCATTGTCTTCCGCTACAGATATCACTCAGCTCCGCTTCTTGATATCATGCCGTGAAGACTCTCATGCCATATAAACAATCAAATGAAATTTCGTGATGTTTCATGATATTATTATCCACCGAATACAAACTGTCCATAGAAAACACATAGGCAGCGTGTATGGCCATACCCAGCGCATACGGATATGTTGTATGCTCCGGGTGGCGCATACGGAAAATAGTGAGTACAGAAAAATTAGTGCATAACCAAAACGAACTGATATCGACATGCCACTTTCCCAGAAAAGGTGGATAATAAATACAACATAGACTGGTTTCAGATAAAAGCGGTTGTATGCTCCTCGGAGTTGCATCTGCGCAATATCCTCGCATACGCTCGGATATTAATTTGTGTCAACTCCTCGGAGCATACGGCCGCTTGTATCTGAAACCAGTCAATATTATTTATGTATTCAATACGTCACCCTGTGACGTACGTAATGATATGAGAACAGGCTGAATCTAGTCATACCTCGAAAATACTTGGTGATTTTGTTGATCAGATATTACTCTGATTGACGTACAGTCACAGAAACAATTAGTGCATAACCAAAACGAAGTGATATCGACATGCCACTTGTCCAGAAAAGGAGGATGATGAATACAATATCATCGGAGTTGCCTCTGCGCAATATCCTCGCATGTGCTCGGATATTACTACGCGTCCACTCCTCGGAGCATACGACCAGTCGTATCTCAAACCAGTCAATATTGTGTATTTATCTCACCCCTGGTATTATTTTTCCATACACTTAACATTGGAAACTCGTATCCAACGCCCATGAGATTTATTGTCTTCTGCTACAGATATCACTCGAAATCATTCCGTGAAGACAACTCAGACCATATAAACAATCACATAAAATTTCCTGACGTTTCTTGATGATATTGCTCCGCTCTTGGCTGTAACCTGAGGACGGACAATTAGCGCAGGTCAGATGTCGAGCTGTGGGGAGGAGAGAGGTATCCGATGTCGAGAAGGCAGACGACTTCTGCTTGTTTAAAGGCTTGTTTCACAGCAGAGCGCGCGCTTTCTGTCGTCTGCTTTCAGTCTCACCCCATTACCGCCTCCAAGCAGAGTCTGGGCCGCGATTAAAGCCTTGTAACGACTCCCTGAGCCCCCACCCACCTCCCCTAGTGACCACTTCACACTCCTCCCCATCTGTATTATGAACTCAGACGGTAAAGGGAGCGGTAAGACTGGATGCCAGGCCTATGAGCTCACTGACGTATAAGGCCAGGTAACGCCCGCCATTTTCTGGTGCATTATGGGTAACCCCCGCTATTTTCTGGTGCATTATGGGTAACCCCCGCCATTTCTGGTGCACCATGGGTAACGCCCGCCATTTTCTGGTGCATTATGGGTAACGCGCGCCATTTTCTGGTGCATCATGGGTAACGCCCGCCATTTTCTGGTGCATTATGGGTAACACCCGCCATTTTCTGGTGCACCATGGGTAACGCCCGCCATTTTCTGGTGCATTATGGGTAACGCGCGCCATTTTCTGGTGCATCATGGGTAACGCGCGCCATTTTCTTGTGCATCATGGGTAACGCCCGCCATTTTCTGGTGCATTATGGGTAACGCCCACTAATCATACGCTGTTTCCCCCCTAGAGGGCGTTGCGAAATCTGTTATAAGAAACATTCTAATAGGTATTCTATTTTTAGAAACGTTGCCATTCCTTTATCACATATTTCTATGCATTTCAAACGAATGTAAATAAGTCATTTGAGAAATCTCATAATATTGTTGCTGATATCTCATGGGCCTAAGTACAGATTCCACCAAACTAATTCTTTATCAGAAAACTTCTGGTGTCTTTGGAATGCATCAAAGAATATCTTATATGGTGAATGTAGTCGCACGATAAATCGTATTCCTATATACCTAGCTATGAGCGAACAACGTATGATTAATTAACGCTGCTGGGGGTGGAATAACTTTTGTTTTCTACCCAGGTTGAAGTTACTGCCCAGGTTGACGTTTACTGAGCAAGTCTATATGCTACGCCTTGGGCAGTAATTTTTCCAAGCCTTACCTCGTAACTTTGACTTATTCCCACCGGAACATAGTTTCCATCTATTCGTACCCAAAATGACCAGAAAAAAAACCCACTTCCACCACCAGCTATGCTAATAAAATATTTTCCGATTTTCCCCGATTTTTCCTCAATGGAAGTCTAAATTTAGTTGCTGTATGAATCTAAATAGTGTTGCTGTATGAGGGTATCATACATCAACGTCAATGTTCCCGATCACCATCATCACTGAGAATCAGTGGTAGATGCCCCTGTCTCCTAGACTTATACCTCACCCGCCAACTGCATTGTTGGCCCTATTGTCATTAGCTTGTATGTCACCGAGTTGAACCGCACAGTAGCGCAGCAATAGAATGCCCGGGCGCGCCACTCGAGGCGTGCTCGTGAGGTCTTTTGATGTTGACCAGCGGTCAGTAGCTCTTGATCCCAGCCCGCTGACCGGCGGGGCTTGTAAAGGGGCTGAAGAGGGTGTTGGTGCGGGCTTAATTGAAGAGTAAATACTCGGCGAGCTGGTGTTGTGTGCAGCGCACATTCTGTGCCGCCTCTGTGGTCGTCCAGTCGGCCGTGCAGTTACTTCATCGGCGGTCTTTTTGTAAAACCCTCCCCGCCCTGCACCACCACCAAAACTCCACCCAACCCCCACACACACACATATAATAGACTTGCTCGTACTCCCCATACGTAATTACTTTTATCCTACCCCTAATATAAAATCCCATAGGCTTAACATTGGGTTTCCGTATGCCACGCTGACTGGCATACGGAGTTTTATATGCCACTAGTGGCATACAGCATTGTTATCACGTAATATTCCAAAATCTAGCAGACGGGGTAGGATAAAATCAAAACCTGATTCGTTTTAATCTTGACCACCGCATTCCACTCCTGAAGTTTTGGCTCCGGACTTCACTCGGCTTCGCCTCATGAAGTCACTTTGCCAAACTCCAGTCGTGGAATACGGTGGCCAAGATTAAACCTCATCCAGTTTTACGATAGTATGAACAATAGAAGAGACCCGCATACGTCAGAGGGAACGAGCGGCAGAACGGCTAAGGCCGAGCTTGTGTATCGATCATGATTTACCCTAATAAAATCTTTTTAAAAAAAGGGGGAAAAAAGGACATTCATTAAATAATTAAACACAATCAGAATAAAGTTCATTATATTATCCTACCCGTATTAAACTAGGAGCAAAATGTATGTTCATCATAGATGAATGAGCGTGCAATTATAAACGAATAATAAGGTTTGAGTTAGACTTAGCCTATGGTTAGTTTTCTACAACCCACTTACACCCAGTCAACTTGCCATTTCTGCAACTGCCTATCTTAGATCCAAACATATCAAAGACCAATAAGTCTTAGGGTGTTTTGGTCTTGAGTGATTGGTCAAGGTCAAATGGGCCACACCTCTAATAGACTGAGACACTGGCACCCTGCTCTGTTTTTAATATTACAGTGAATAGCACATAGATAGTGAAGGGATAGTTTGTATGCAGTACCCTGACATGTGTAGGTATGTGGACCCTCTATCCTCGAGATGATGTATATAGAGCGTGCAAGCACGCTCTAAAAACGCCGTAGGGTTAACACGGGATTTTTTTTATGCTACGGGTGTGACATAATGCGTTGTTTAGGTCACTACTTTTTAATATGAAAAAAAATGTGGAAATGGGGTAGGATAAGATCTAGATGTCATTTGTCTCCCGACTCGTGAAATAACGGAGCCAAAAGAATGTGTGACATAAATAAACTCAGACTCAAAATCGTGCTGTTTCTTGATAGTATGCATCCTTCTCTGACTGGAGTCTGTATCCCAGCGAGGAGGGTAGCCAGAGGATGCAGGGACTGGAGTCTGTATCCCAGCAAGGAGGGTAGCCATAGGATGCAGGGACTGGAGCCTGTATCCCAGCGAGGAGGGTAGCCATAGGATGCAGGGACTGGAGCCTGTATCCCAGCAAGGAGAGTAGCCATAGGATGCAGGGACTTGAGCCTGTATCCCAGCGAGGAAGGTAGCCATAAGATGCAGGGACTGGAGCCTGTATCCCAGCGAGGAGGGTAGCCACAGGATGCAGGGACTGGAGCCTGTATCCCAGCGAGGAGGGTAGCCATAGGATGCAGGGACTGGAGCCTGTATCCCAGCGAGGAGGGTAGCCATAGGATGCAGGGACTGGAGCCTGTATCCCAGCGAGGAGGGTAGCCATAGGATGCATGGACTGGAGCCTGTATCCCAGCGAGGAGGGTAGCCATAGGATGCAGGGACTGGAGCCTGTATCCCAGCGAGGAGGGTAGCCATAGGATGCATGGACTGGAGCCTGTATCCCAGCGAGGAGGGTAGCCATAGGATGCAGGGATTGGAGTCTGTATCCCAGCAAAGAAGGTAGCCATAAGATGCATGGACTGGAGCCTGTATCCCAGCGAGGAGGGTAGCCATAGGATGCAGGGATTGGAGTCTGTATCCCAGCAAAGAAGGTAGCCATAAGATGCAGGGACTGGAGCCTGTATCCCAGCAAGGAGGGTAGCCATAGGATGCAGGGACTGGAGCCTATATCCCAGCGAGGAGGGTAGCCATAGGATGCAGGGACTGGAGCCTGTATCCCAGCGAGGAGGGTAGCCATAGGATGCAGGGACTGGAGCCTGTATCCCAGCGAGGAGAGTAGCCATAGGATGCAGGGACTGGAGCCTGTATCCCAGCAAGGAAGGTAGCCATAGGATGCAGGGACTGGAGCCAGTCTAACCCACACATACAAACCTTTTATAGACTGTAACCCACACTGCGACACCTTTCAAATAAATACGCTGACTCCTATATCATAGCCTACTTGCAATGCGGAGTCCTAAAGGTGGAGGCAATGGGGGCAGCGGGGCGTGCAGGCCGGTAGATGGCGTGAGTGGCGGTGCGGGGGATATCAGGGGTGACTGTATATATACACACGCTGACCAAATGGGAGAGCCGCACTCCAAATAGGGCCGTGTCCAAACACATCAGCCAACGATTAGATTTCCACTCTAAGTACCCCTTTAAAAGATTTCTCCCCCTCTGCTACAAGTAATCGACGGCCTGTCAAATATTTGACTGCAGGAATTGACTCAACATGGCGGGTGTGGGGGTGGTAGGGGGGTGTTAAGGGGGGTGGTGCCCCCACCCGATTTCTACGTGCGGGTCCCCGGTTGGCAAAGCAAACTTGTCGTGGCGGAGGAGAAACAAAACGCGGAGAGGAGAAGTCATGCCAAGTGAACTGACACTAGTGTCCTGTGTCGATGAACACATGTTAACTGTGAGAGAGAGAGAGAGAGAGAGAGAGAGAGAGAGAGAGAGAGAGGGAGATAGAAGCAGGGGATAGAGGGAGAAAGAGGGAGAGAAAGAGGGAGAGAGAGGGAGAGAGAGGTGAACTGACACTAGTGTCCTGTGTCGATGAACACATGTTAACTGTGTGAGAGAGAGAGAGAGAGAGAGAGAGAGAGAGAGAGAGAGAGAGGGAGATAGAAGCAGGAGATAGAGGGAGAAAGAGGAAGAGAAAGAGGGAGAGAGAGGGAGAGAGAGGTGAACTGACACTAGTGTCCTGTGTCGATGAACACATGTTAACTGTGTGAGAGAGAGAGAGAGAGAGAGAGAGAGAGAGAGAGAGGGAGAGAGAAAGAGGGAGAAAGAAGGAGAGGGAGAGAGAGAAAGAGGAAGAAAGAGGGAGGGAGAGGTGAACTGATACGAGTATCCTGTGTCGGTCAACACATGTTAACTGTGTGAGAGAGGGAGAGAGAGGGAGAGAGAGGGAGAGAGAGGGAGAAAGAGGGAGAGAGAGGGAGAGAGAGGGAGAGAAAGATATATAAAGAGGGAGAGAGGGAAAGGGAGGAGAGGGAGGGAGACGGGAAAAGAGAGGTGAGATATAGAGAGGGAGAAAGAGGAAGAGAGAGAGGGGGAGGAGAGGGAGGGAGATAGAGAGAGAGAAAAAGAGGGAAAGGGGTGGAGAGAGAGGGAGAGAGGGGAAAGAGAAGGAGAGACAGGGAGAGAAAAGGAGAGAGAGGAGAGAAAGAGGGAGAGAGATAGAGAGAGAGAAAGAGGGAAAGAGGGAAAGGGGGTGGAGAGAGAGGGAGAGAGGGGAAAGAGAAGGAGAGCCAGGGAGAGAAAAGGAGAGAGAGGAGAGAGAGAGAGAGAGAGGGAGAGGGAGATAGAGAGGGGGAAAGGGGGAAAGGGGATGGAGAGAGAAGGAGAGAGGGAGAGAGAGAATGGGGGTGGAGAGAGGGAAAGAGGAGAGACAGAGAGAGGGAGAGAGAATTAGAGGGAGGGAGAGAGAAGGAGAAAGAGAGGAGAGAGAGGGAGAGAGAGACAGAGTGAGTGGTATGGAGGGAGAGGGTAGAGAGGGAGGGACAGAAAGGTTGTGGGCAAGAGAGGGAGAGAAGGGAGGAGAGAGAGGAGAAGAGAGAAAATCATCTTTTCTTTCCACAAAAAGACTTTTTGATACATAATAATTCACATCTAAGAAATAATATGAAAAACTCATGTTAAACTGATAATCACTTTCTAACACTGGATTTCCCACACACAAAAAAAATCAGGCACATTATGAAAAATAGATATGAGCTCCTTATAGATAACATATATATAATATAATAATATATTTGGTAAGAAAATGCCTATTTTCTTTGCAGAATGCCATTGCCGTACTGCACAGTGAGCAGTATGTGGAGGTGCCCAGTCCCTGTTAACGATGTTGTCGTAGGCAGAAAGCTAACTCCGGCTGCGGTTCCCACTGAGTCCCCACACAATAATGGCCCTGCTCCACTAATGTGTCCTCTATCCGAACAAACACCAGTCTGAGGGTCTAATGTTGCCGGCGAGCGTGCCTTTCACAGTACCGTGTCTACGGGGACCAGCGGACACCTGCAACATCCGCGGACAAACATGAGGAGAATGGACACTCGCCAGTGACCAGCAGTAGGTGTCACGTGGGGTGAGGTTTGACCACCTGACCACACCCAGTTCACACCTAGTTCACACCCAGTTCACACCTAGTTCACACTCGGTCTACCCCACCCCCTGTGTATATATATACACCCTGCCCACTCCACACCCCTATAGGCCAGGAAGGCATATTAGGGACTATGGTGGGATGTGAATTCAAATACTGTTTCCTTCAAAGATCCTATAGATTGACTTGTGCTGCATATCTAACAACACTCTCATGTGAATTGTATTATAACCAAGACAGATAAATGTATCGGAAAAATGTAAAAGAATGAACTATGGGATAATCTCATAGTGATTTAGATGAATTTAATCCTGTCTGTCACCAGTGTACACTGAATGGTAAAATTGTTGGGAAACCCAAATTTGTACATATATACATATATTTACCAAAATTAACTACATGTATTTAGAATTTATGGTATTGGTAGTTTAATTTCTTGACAGGAAGAACAAATCTTGTATTTGATCTCAGGAAATAAAAACATTCAACAACAAAAAATAGTTTAAGTAAGCATTTGTTTATATATAGCAATTAAAGGAAAAAAAATCTTTGGAATTAGAGTATCAAAATATTGCATCTTTCCCAACCAAGCCTTTTTTCTCCATTTTTTTACTTTGCTTTGACATGTTGGGTTTAGATTTTTGTTCCACATGGAATTCTTTAGAATCTTCACTCATATTCTAGGAGTCAAACATTTTGCCAAACTTTTAACAGGATTTCTGTGAAAATATGTAAAAAATGAAAACAGATCAACTACCTGAATAAA
This sequence comes from Alentia gelatinosa, assembly GCA_950022655.1. NCBI lineage: Eukaryota > Metazoa > Annelida > Polychaeta > Phyllodocida > Polynoidae > Alentia > Alentia gelatinosa. Next base: position 9,483,056 of record OX465580.1, on the reverse strand, counting down.
TTCAATATGTACATGACAATAAAGTCCATATTCTTAGGTTAATACAACCACATAACTTTACAAAGCTATTCAGTTTACAACTTGTCATCAAAACCAACACCTGATACAGGCTTTCCAACTGCACTAATTATTTGGTCACTGTACAATACAGTAGAACCAAACTTGCTCAAGTCTTTGATTATGAACATTTATTAAATGATTAATCAGAACCAGAATAAAGTTCATTATAGTATGTATCCTTCTCTGAATGGTCCATGAATCCTGTATCCCAGTGAGGAGGGTAGCCATAGGATGTAGGGACTGGAGCCAGCCTGTATCCCAGCGAGGAGGGTAGCCATAGGATGTAGGGACTGGAGCCAGTCTCCTGTATCCCAGCGAGGAGGGTAGCCATAGGATGCAGGGACTGGAGCCAGTCTCCTGTATCCCAGTGTGGAGGGTAGCCATAGGATGCAGGGACTGGAGCCAGTCTCCTGTATCCCAGCGAGGAGGGTAGCCATAGGATGCAGGGACTGGAGCCAGTCTCCTGTATCCCAGCGAGGAGGGTAGCCATAGGATGCAGGGACTGGAGCCAGTCTCCTGTATCCCAGTGGGGAGGGTAGCCATAGGATGCAGGGACTTGGGCCAGTAGAACCCTGCGTAAGCAGACATTCTCCGTCCCGGACCAAAGTGACCGCTTATGCGGGGTGTCCGCTTAAACTGTGTTAAAATAAACATTTACTAGACCCTCCCTCTCCAGCAAAAGCGTCCGTTAATTGGCAAAACTAAAAACACATACTGCTTCCACCTGGCAACTGATTACTATTAATAATCGGCTCCAGATCAATTTTCTTCTGCCATCGATTATTTTTCCCTGGTGACTTTTTACCAGTGGGCACAAAAATCTCTTTCGGTGGTGCCATAGTACATGACGTTTGAGGAAGAAATAGTTTAACATATTTGTATCTTGAAAAGAGGGGTAATTTTGAGTAAACTTCACGAAATCATAAAAAAAGATTCTCAAGTGAAGCCAGATTCCTTTTGCACAAAAATGGGATAAAAACACATCAAAAACCATAAAAAAAGGTGCGTTATCTAAAGTAAAGAACTATCATATGCCACCCTTTTTGGGGCCGATTGGGGGCTACCCAGTATACTCTGTACACCCCCTCCCCCTTTCACTTACCACACACCACCCTCTCATGAGTGCCACAGATTTATTTTGTAAGGAATACATCTTCATTCACTCACCATCAACACCAGCTCCTAAATCTGCATATCTCCGCTGGTACCCCATCTACATGAGCGATATTCAGGGAGGGATACCAGCGCCACCTCCGCTGGTATCCCTGCGGTGTTCATCTCGCCGGTAAACAGCGGAGAGTGAAACTGTGCCGGGTTGCCACCAGGTGGCGTCCTCACCTGCCTGGCATGTTGGGGGCACTTTTTTTTCCACCTTCAGACATTGCTAGAATTCCCTCCGAACAAATTCCAGTCAGCCACACTAACTCTGTCTCCCTATAGTAAAAATATGTATCAACATCAACTGTAAAGGGTACTTTCACATACTCTACTGCTATGATTTAGGATTAACATATAAGATAAGCAACACAAAAGGATAGGCTTTATTCACTAATACCCAAAACCTAATTGTACTTGTATTCCCTTGGGCATTATACAGAGAGCTTTGAATAACTGCAAAAGATTTTGCCCACCCAGGTATGTCCTACGATGGGCAGCCATTCAATATAAGAGTTTTATAAGAGTCTATCATCATGCTATACTTGCGATTTGAAAAGAAGCTACTTTCTCTTTCTTAACAATCACTTCAGAATCAACAACACTGGGTGCTAAAGTGGGATTCAGACGATGGGATTCATGTACCTCACAGAGTGCTTGTTTAAGACAAATCCTGCTGAGATTCTGTATTCGAACACAATCTCTTATTTTAAGTTGTAGGGTTCTGTTTCCCTGAGACATGTTTTCCTGTGCAATTGTTGGCGACATTTACCCCTAAAAAGAAATAGAATCTCATGAGATTTTGAATCCTGTGAGGTAATGGAATCCCAGTGTTTGAATTCCACTTGAGACATTTTTTCCCCTGTAATTGTTGGCGACATTTACCCCTAAAAAGAAATAGAATCTCATGAGATTTTGAATCCTGTGAGGTACATGAATCCCACCGTGAGAATTCCACTTGAGACATTTTTTCCCCTTTAATTGTTGGCGATATTTACCCCTAAAACAGGAACAGAATCTTATGAGATTTTGATTCCTGTGAGGTAATGGAATCTCAGTGTTTGAATTCCACTTGAGACATGTTTTCCCCTGCAATTGTTGGGGACATTTACCTATAAAAAGGAATAGAATCTCATGATATTTTGAATCCTGTGATGTACATGAATCCCACCGTGAGAATTCCACTTGAGACATTTTTTCCCCTTTAATTGTTGGCGACATTTACCCCTAAAAAGGAATAGAATCTCATGAGATTTGAATCCTGTGAGGTAATGGAATCCCAGTGTTTGAATTCCACTTGAGACATTTTTTCCCCTGTAATTGTTGGCGACATTTACCCCTAAAAAGGAACAGAATCTCATGAGATTTTGAATCCTGTGAGGTAATGGAATCCCAGTGTTTGAATTCCACTTGAGACAATTTTTTCCCTTTAATTGTTGGCGAAATTTACCACTAAAAAGGAACAGAATCTCATGAGATTTTGAATCCTGTGAGGTAATGGAATCCCAGTGTTTGAATTCCACTTGAGACAATTTTTTCCCTTTAATTGTTGGCGAAATTTACCTATAGAAAGGAACAGAATCGCATGAGATTTTGAATCCTGTGAGGTACATGAATCCCACCGTGAGAATTCCACTTAAGAAGACTGTCTCCACCTAACTTTATTGCCAAATAAGAGGGTGAAATTATGTGCTGAAAATGGACCTGATGGCAAGGCTTTCACACAACCAAGTAGGACTGAAAAATTAACTCTATACTAGTGAACTGGAAAGGAACTACTTTCTCTTTTTAAACAATCACTTCAGGATAAAAAACACTGGATCCTTGTCAATTCCCAGCCACCACCTGTGATACACCCGTGTCAGCGTATTCTATACAAATAGTGAAAGGCAGATGGAGCAGGTAACCAGTGTATCCACTCTATATACGTGGGCATTCAGCTGATTAAATGGAAGTCAGGAAAAATGTCGTCTGCTCTATTGGATCTCATTCGACTCCTTAAAGCCCGCGAAAACCTCCATATTTGTTGTTGGGAAATGACTTAGTGGTGTGCCTGCCCCTTTTCATCACCCCCATCTCGATAGTTCGTGCACTTTTTCACCCCCAGTCGAATCACTTCAGGAATAACAACACAAAAATAACACCTGCAGGGAAAGTAAAGGGGGTCTCCCGCACCTGCACACCACCCACCATCGATGGAGTCGACCTCACTGACTTGCGATATTTGTACTTAATCTCTAAGGAGCAGTGCTAAGAATGTTTTGTAAAGTTGAGAATTCCTTCATCAAACACAAATAGATAGCAGAAAGGTTGCCCGCGAGGTTTGTTGACTTTGTCAGCGAATGGGAACGTCCGTGAGTGCAGTGACAGTGTAAACACACCTCCATCGAAACGTCCGACACATCTCAGACTTTCACTGACAGCAGGTTTTGTAAGAATTATTTTTATATCGACTGTTTTCCAGTTCACAAACTTCTGCCAATATTTTGGTTTTATAGACCAAAAATGACCACTTTAGTTGATTTGGTTTCATGTGGTGTTTCATTGAATGTTATAATTTTCTTATCTTGGTTCATTTACATTATCGTATTAGAAAAGAAATAAGTTTAGAATATAAGATAAAAGGGGATCTTGGTTTTGGGTGAAAGAATTTAAAAGTTGCAGGTGAGGATTCTTTAAGTTTCTTACCAAGACTTTAGCAGAGATATAAAGAAAAAAAATGGAAACAAATGGCACGAATGGCATATAATATGTAAGACATGCGTATATATACCTCTTAAGGTGATGTTGTATTCTGCAACTTACCAATTATGTTGTCATATTGCATTGTTTTATTTTCAATACAGCTGCGAATGAGTCTACCTGTTCCCGTTTGGGAGACCAGGGAATTTTTCAACTTTTGTGATGCAATGCAACAGGTTTCTACACATGTACTCTGTTTGATATTGTGTATTGTCTCACAGTCTCCATCAGTCTCCGGACAGAGAGAGACAGGGAGAGGAACACAGACTGAGAGAGACAGAGAGATAGACATAGAACAGAGAGACAGAGAGAGACAGAGAACGACATAGAGAGAGAAAGCGAGAGAGGCAGAGAGATAGAGAGAGATAGAGAGACAAAGACAGACAGAGACAGACAGAGAGACAGAAAGAGATAGAGAGACAAAGAGAGAGACAGAGAGAGACAGAGGGAGACAGAGGGAGACAGAGAGACGGACATAGACAGGGAGACCCACACAAAGACAGAGACATAGAGACACAGAGAGACAGAGATAGACAGAGAAACAGAGAGAGATGGACAGAGAGAGATACAAAGGGACATAGAGAATGATAAGCCTAGATATGAAAAGATATGTAACTGTAGAGTGTCTGTGAAGAGAGAGACAGAGAGACAGGCACTAGAACTCACAGAACACAGTCATGGGGAAATACTTTAAAAAAAGGTTTACTCCTCCCCCCATATCTCAATGGGCTATTATTTGATGCAACAGAGCAACTGCGCTGGGTCCCGAGCGCTGGTCAATCTGTGTCGGGCTAATTTTTCAGATGACACAGGTGCATGAGCTTGTTAGTGGCGTCCACATGTGTTAGGCATAGAGGATACCAGCATAATGTTATGATTGAGATGAGTGAACTACAGCATTGAACTTTGATTTTTGAATAGCCACACATCAATCAGGAGATAAGGAGGACTGCTGAGTTCAAACTACAAAAAAGAAGAGCAGGTTCAAGTTGTTCTCCACACGAGGTTCTCACTCTCGTGGGACTTCACTCTTCAAGTATAGTTCTGGTCATGTCTGTCTCTATATGGGGTAGCAACTCCAAGCAGATCCAACGGAATTCTAACGTTTTATATATGGTAGGTAAATATTCAAGATCATTCGCTAAGACAGTCCTAGCCAACGTAAGGTCGTCCATAGGATGTTCTTCCTGTGTCTTGTCAGCATACAGAAAATGGTCTTCAAGTACGAGCCTTAATTATTCAACAGGCCCCAGGCTGAAGACCGGTTGCATTGCAGTGCATTGCTGAGAAAAGTGTTTGTGACTTATTGCCTGTATGATCTGTCTCCTCGATTAAAAAAAGAAAATAAATACAAAATTTAAATTAAAAAAACACGGGACATCGCAGATTGACAGTCAGCGCCCTCTATCATCAGAACATCCCGCTAGGTGGCGTGGAGGTGTCCGCGCATGCGCAAACACGCCCATGACGTCACATAAAGCCATAATTGAGTCCTGTGTGTGGCGTTATGACATTTATTTATCAACCATGCCATGATGGCTTGAGTAAAAAAAACCAAAAAACCACAGTGCCTTTAAACAGAAAAGAGTGTATCTTTTTTCGGTCGGGGTATGTTTGGGGAGACTTTGGTGTGATATTGACTGAGAGTGATGGAGAATACCCCCAGTGACGCCCACACACTATTACCTCGGCCTTCCCCTCGTGTTGACAGTCACAAATTATAGTCAGTTCCCATCACGTTGTCAGTGCGAGCACACTGGTGTTTTACCCCTCTAACGATTAAATGCGCCATGCTTGTAAACACAGGGGCGATAATACCTCTACATGTCCACACACAGCGCAGGGAGCAGTCGGTGCAGTCTACCCACTTACTGCCTCCAATGGAGTGACTCTGCGGAAGAGTACCAACAAAGGTCAACCATTATGTCACTCTTTCCAATGGAACAACATCGTTGATAATTCACTGTGAATACCAATAGTTTATTCACATATTTATCGTTTATATATTCCTTTAGTATTTTTTCATTTACATATTCATTGACATACTTGTACTATCTATATTCCTTTACCTACTTATTCTTGATATATTCCTATATTTATCTACCATGCATATATTCATTTACATACTTATCCTTGATATATTCCTAGAGATATTTATCATATAGGCCTATAAATTCAGTTACATCCTTATCCTTTATACATTCCTTTATATATCTAGGATCTATATTCCTTTGCATACTTATCCTTGATACATTCCTATATATATTTATCATGTATATATTTATTTACATACTTATCCTTTATATATTCCTGTATATATCTAGGATCTATATTCCTTTACCTACTTATCCTTGATATATTCCTATATATATCTATCATGTATATATTCATTTACATACTTATCCTTTATACATTCCTTTATATATCTAGGATCTATATTCCTTTACCTACTTATCCTTGATATATTCCTAGATATATTTATCATATATAAATTCAGTTACATCCTTATCCTTTATACATTCCTTTATATATCTAGGATCTATATTCCTTTGCATACTTATCCTTGATATATTCCTATATATATATTTATCATGTATATATTTATTTACATTCTTAATCTTTATATATTCCTTTATATGTCCAGGATCTATATTCATTTGCATACTTATCCTTGATATATTCAAGATGACTTGAAAAAGGCTATTAATCAAGCCGAAACGTTGTGACATTTTACTGTTCGAAATAAAAGCCATCAACAAAGCCAAATACAGGCAGTTGTGGATTTATGCTTGGACCTACCTTTGCTCTTTATATATTCCTTTTATCATGTATATATTCCTTTACACTTTACTTTATATTTATCCTTTACATATATATACATTCCTTTACATGTTCATCATTTACATGTACAATTTACATATATTCCATTTACATATATCTAGTTTCTCAATATCTGTGCTTGCAAGGTGGAGGAAATCTTCACTTTAGTTTTATATCTTTTAGGTCATTGCTAAGAGCCAACAGTTTAATCCTTATGCAACTTTCAGTTGGAAGGTTTTATTGTGTGTGTTTCCTGAAGTCTTGGCACCTGTTTCAATATCCAAATGATGTTTCTGTAGGAGAGGTATGCTTAGATAGATATTCCCTTCACTGTCAGCCACTAGAGTGACTCTACAATATACATCTGCAATATGTAATATACATCTACAATATACATGCACACTGTGCACGAACTAAACAATTCGTGCACTCCGTACCTAGTCTGAGAGTCTCTGACTGTTTAGCGGTGCTGCGGACAGTCAGAGAGCACACCCATAGAGCTCCAGGCAAACATGTCGACCAGATTGGTACATCTCAGATCAACAGCTGTTTTCCTTATAAATATAGGTTGAATCTATCTGATTTTGTAGCAGACAGTTTCCTGAGGCAAAATGCAGTAAAATGACGGTAATTTCCTACCTTTGCATTAGTTCTGAACAATAGAACAGCCAGTGTTTGTAAAATCCTTGTCAATGCATTCTGCAGGAGGGTGAAAGATAGTGGTTTCAAATGCGGATCTATGATTCCACACAGGGGTTTGCCAGGAACCAGTTTATCAACTATGGCCGACATGGGTTAGAAGTGGTGAAATGAGTTGTACAAAAAAGCTCCAAAAAGTGACACAAAAGAACAAAACAGGAATTTCTACCATCAAAAAGGATTTATTATACATTTCTGAAGGTAAGTGTGCATGAACATGAACTGACATTAACAGGGTGACTTAGAACCAAGGAAGTGTTTTTCTGTACTATGGGAAAAAGTGTATGTGCTCTCTGACTGTCCGCCAGGCAGTCAAAGTTTCTCGGACTCTCCGTACCAAGTGACTTGTTTTAAAAGGGCGTTTTCAATGATCTTCAGGTGTATGGGGATAAGGAGACAGTGAGTATGTCTGAATTACCTCTACTCCTTGTTGTTTTGAGTCTGGAATATTCTTGGAATGTGAATTTTTCCACAACAAAAACCGAACACATTTTGTTTAGTAACTCATATCCCCATATAATATCCATTTACAATATGTTGACCAATACATGTACCACACATCGTACAAGAAGTAGAGTGACTCTGTAATATATCATAGGCACTAGAGTAACTATTTCAGAAAAAAAAACTTTGTTTAGTTACTCAATTCTTCATATGATATCCATTTACAATATGTTAACCATGTACCACACATCGTACAAGAAGAAGAGTAACTCTGTAATATCATATAGGCACAAGAGAAACTATATAATGTACATTTACAATATATCAACTATTCTATATACCATACATCATACAAGAACTAGAGTAACTCTGTACAAAAAGAGGAACTATATAATGTACATTCACAATATACCAACTATTTTATATACCATACATCATACAAGAACTAGAGTAACTCTGTACATGAGGAACTTTATAATGTACATTCACAATATACCAACTATTTTATATACCATACATCATACAAGAACTAGAGTAACTCTGTACAAGAGGAACTTTATAATGTACATTCACAATATACCAACTATTTTATATACCATACATCATACAAGAACTAGAGTGACTCTGTAATATCTTATAGGCACTGGAGTAACTCTATGATATACATTTAGGAACTATACAATGTACATTTACAATATACAAACTATATACATCATACAAGAACTAGAGTGACCCTGTAATATCTTATAGGCACTGGGGTAACTCTATGACATACATTTAGGAACTATATAATGTACATTTACAATATACAAACTATATACATCATACAAGAACTAGAGTGACTCTGTAATATCTTATAGGCACTGGGGTAACTCTATGACATACATTTACAATATACCAACCATTGTAAGTACCACACCTCTTAGAGCACTATAGTATCAGCGGCCTGTGCTCCACTCATGATGCCTCACTGAACAGCCAACAGCCCCGGGTTTAGTGTGTACACCTGAGTCGGTGAACAATACCCGCTAACCCCAGCCGGAAGTCACCATCCCCTGCTGACCTCCACCCGCAGATGCTCTCTCCTTCACATTGCCTCCGTGAACAGATACTCTGACTTCCCTGACTCCCGGCTGGGGGCGCTGCGGCTGGCTTCAAACGGCGGCGTCTCCTCAGCGTCTCCTCAGCGTCTCATCTGCGTCTCAAGTCCCGTGACGCCACCACTCGAGACGCTCGCAGGTTGCGCGCGCATTCATTAAGTCTGCCGTGGAGGTGGCGCTGTGATTATGGGGCGCCGTTGTCGACATTGTTATTTCGTCCACGGAATCAATCTATAACTCATCCCGTGGAATGGCATCACATATAGTTATATCTACTATCATTTCGTCCTACACAATTTTTTTTTCACAAAATGACTTTCACAAAATCACGAATCATTTCATGAAAGTTATTTTATGAAAAAATCATTTTGTAAAAGTCGTTTCGTGGACAGGTCATTTCATGGACAAAGTCATTTTGTGAAAGTCATTTCGTGGACAAAGTAGTTTTGCGAAAGTCATTTCGTGGACAAAGTCATTTTGCGAAAGTCTTTTCATGGACAAATTCATTTTACGAAAGTTATTTCATAGACAGGTTATTTCTGAAAATCCTTTCGTGAAAATCATTTTGTGGACAGGTCATTTTGTGGACAGGTCATTTTGTGAAAGTCATTTCATGGACCAAGTCATTTTGTGAAAGTCATTTTGTGTAAAATTCCCATTTCGCGGACGAAATAAAATTGCATCTAATTCTGGAGCACGAAATTATAGTCACTATATCTATACATGATTCCATTGCACGGAATATGATTCCGGGGACGAAATATAGACAAAAGTCCAGAACGGCGCCCCATACTATGTGAACGGCGATTATAGCGCTCTTCACGCGTGAGCCGGCTAATGATTGGACGTCTGTTGTGTCATGACTCGGCCGTCCCTACTCTTGAAGGTGCGGCTCGCGGGACGAGGGTGGGAACCGCGACACCTCTCACTATTCTCCTAACCCCACTTCACCGCGCTCACCCTGTGGCCCGCTCCTCGAGTTAAATCGTTTGGTGTCACTGCCCAACACTTTGTACTCTGATTTCTGCTCCGGGTATCGAAATAAGTGGTGCTGGACGGATGGACACATTGAATGAATGTTAGAATCTGGACCACCTGAAATATGACTCGGGTAGGTGGGGTATTATACGGGGACTTGGTTAGTGTGTCTGAATGGAATCTGTTCAGGGCAAGAACGAGGTGAATTTGCGACCAAAATATCAAGTAGATGTATTCAGGTACACTCATTATGTCTCCTTATCATTATATACATGGAAATCATTAAAACCGCCATTTTACAGTGGTCACGTGGTACGAAGGGACGTATGATATTTACTTCTCAGTAACGAACGGAATCCATACTGCTGGTCAGTAAAAGTTCGCCAATATATAGTAATATACGGAAACTGGGTTACTGTGGCTGTATGTCAATCAGAAGGATATCTGATATCTGACAAAATCACCACTTATTTTCGAGGTACAACTAGATTCAGCCTGTTCTCATATCATTAGCCTTTATCTCACCCCTGGAATAAATGTCCATACGCTTAAAATTGGGAACTCGTTCTCTATCCCCTACAGGTATTGCAGTCCGTTCTCCATGGTCTATATCCTGTGTGTTGCCCATTATATTAGTGTGAACAGGGGTGAGATAAATACAGAAAGCAACTCGGTTTGGTCAAAGAAGTCATTCTCCAACACGTTTGAATGCTACATGATATTCACTCGGCTGTCGCCTCGTTCATATCACACCGCATCCAACTTGTGGAGAACGACGACTTTGACCAAAATTTGTTGGTTTCTTCTTTAGTACGTCACAGGGTGACGTATGGAATACATACGACTTATAGCGATATAGGTTTAATTTTAGTATCTGAATTTGACATCTTATTACACACTCAATTCTATAGATAGGATTCCATTGTGAACATGTTTTGCATCAGACCTTTTATCTATTTCACTATACACAATAATATATTACCTTTACGACATGACTGAAATCAGCCTTCCTTTAGGATTTAATTTTTAAAAAAGAGCAAAATATACAGAATATTGACTGATTTCAGATACAAGCGGCTTTCCGTATGCGCCATTTTTTTGCGGGCCGGAGCATATACCATATTCGTATGCATACAGAGTTCCTATAGATGTACTATGGACACTTTGTAATAGGTGGATAATACAACATATCTGTATGCATCGGGTATGTCCATACAGTGTTCCTATAGGTTTGATATGGACACTTTGTATTAGGTGGATATTACAACATATCCATATGCACCAGGTATGTCCATACAGAGTTCCTATAGTTTTACTATGGACACTTTGTATTAGGTGGATAATGCAACATATCTGTATGCACCAGGTATGTCCATACAGAGTTCCTATAGTTTTACTATGGACACTTTGTATTAGGTGGATAATACAACATATCTGTATGTGGCAGGTATGTCCATATAGTGTTCCTATAGTTTTACTATGGACACTTTGTATCTGGCGGATAATACAACATATCCATATGTGCCAGGTATGTCCATACAGAGTTCCTATAGGTTTACTATGGACACTTTGTATTATGCGGATATTACAACATATATGTATGCACCAGGTATGTCCATAAAGTGTTCCTATAGGTTTACTATGGACACTTTGTATTAGGCGGATATTACAACATATCTATATGCACCAGGTATGTCCATATAGTGTTCCTGTAGTTTTACTATGGACACTTTGTATTAGGTGGATAATGCAACATATCTGTATGCACCAGGTATGTCCATATAGTGTTCCTGTAGTTTTACTATGGACACTTTGTATTTGGCGGATAATACAACATATCTGTATGCACCAGGTATGTCCATATAGTGTTCCTGTAGTTTTACTATGGACACTTTGTATTAGGTGGATAATGCAACATATTCATATGCACCAGGTAAGTCCATATACTTTCCTATAAGTTTACTATGGACACTTTGTATTTGGCGGATAATACAACATATCCATATGTGCCAGGTGTGTCCCTACATAGTAACTATAGATTTACTTTATATTAGGTGGGTAATAAAATTGAGGGTTTGGTAATAATCGAGTGTAATTGAGGATTAAATAGAGACCCAATGTAATTGCTATATAAAGTCTATACATCAACGACTCTTATTTCCCAGCCTGTCCTTCACCCCCCTTACTGAAAGCCTATAGTTAACCCGGCCTACAATTATGACACCTTGTGTAATAATGCTCATTGAACTCTCCCCCCTTCTCGACCTGGGGTTAGTGGTCAGGGGCCGTTATCTAGTCCGTGAGAGAACAATTAATCCATGGTATTAACCTGCACACTGCCCCACTAGACTGGCCCCAGTCCCTGCATCCTCGCTGGGATACATGTATGTTTAGCTTCAGTATTCTTAACTCTCTCTCTATACAGATATCCTGGCTACTGGTCGGGATATCTGCTGGGAGATTAAAAAAAACCAAACTTTTAAGTACTTTATTTATCCTGAGAAATACATAGGCATGAAAGTCTTTTTGAGCGTGTCTCTCAGCCGGTTGATAGCCTCTGACTTTGATTTCAATCAGGTCACAGTCAGGAGCAGGCGGAATTTATTGCTATGGTTTTTTTGTTTTTGTGAAAACACAGGTGGCAAGAGAACTGGAGAAGGAGGTTTAGGGTTATAGGGAGCGACTGGGGTACATATACAGGAGGTTCGGTTCCTACTGGACAAGTCTTTCATTCATGGGCAAGTCAGAGAGGGATACATACTATAATGAACATTATTCTGATTATTTTTAATCATTTAATGAATATTCATAATCAAAGACTCGAGCAAGTCTGTTCCTCACCTGTTCCCACCATTGTACTGCGCCTGCGTGAGAACACACTCTCCAACAAGAGTCACCGACACTCTCCCCCCGAGTCACCGACATCACACAACAAATCAAACCCAGGCTCACAGAGTTAATTAAGGTATTACGTCACTATGACGTCATAATCAATGGCGCGTCATAGCGTCCCTGACGCTGGATGACGCTTAACGGAAGCAGGAGGCTGTAGAGAGGAGGGTACCCGTTACAACGTGGGGTTTCGGGTTACGGTGGGAAGAACAGGGGTTTTAGTCAAATACCGATGGGTGACCGTTGTGGACTGGAAGCTCTTTAAGCTTTTACAGGCGGGGGTGTGTGGTAGAACCCCTGTGGGGTCCCTTCCTCCCGATATGTATTTATACCTTCCTCTTCCTATGTTCATTGTATCGTAAAACTGCATGAGTTTTAATCTTGGCCACCGTATGTCACGACTGGAGTTTGGCATAGTGACTTCATGAGGCGAAGCCAAGTGAATTCCGGAGCCAAAACTCCAGTAGTGGCATGTGGTGGCCAAGATTAAAACGAATCAGGTTTTGATTTTATCCTACCCCGTCTCCTCGATTTTGGAATATTACTTGATAAAAATTCTGTATGCCACTAGTGGCATATTAAACTCCGTATGCCAGTCAGCGTGGCATATGGAAACTCAATGTTAAGCCTATGGGATTATAGGGGTAGGATAATAGAGGAAACCTATGAAATTTTAGGGTCAGAAATTGTATCCCATCGAGATTGAATCGCATTGTAATTTACAAGGCGAAGCCACGTGAATTACATGGCGATTCAAATGAGATGGGATCGAGCTCTGACCTTAAATTTGAACAAGTTTCTGAATTTATCGATTGATGGGCTAACATTTGTGACATAATCCTCCATTGGATATTTTTCCTAGATATCTCATGGGCGTTGGATACGAGTCCCCTATGTTAAGTCCATGGAGGAAAGATGCCAGGGGTGAGATAATATCATGAAACATCACAAAATTTCATATGATTGTTTACATGGCGTTCATTGGTTTTCGCTACAGCTCCGCTTCGTGATATCATTCTGCGAAGGAAATTCACGCCATATAAATAAACATCTGAAATTTTGTGATCTTAAGATTTTATCCTACCCTGTCACATGTTTTTAACTTCATATGTCACCAGTGGCATATAAATATTGAGTGGCATAGCTGTAGCATACAGTAACACCAAGTTAAGCCTATGGAGACTTATATGAGGGGTAGAATAAAGATATATCTTTTTATTACCCACCTAAGATAAAATATCCACAGAAAACAATAGGGAGTGTGTATCATCTTATCCGGATCATACAGATATGCTGAATGCTGCAGGCTGCAAAAACCGGTGCACACGATAAATGGTGCATATTAAAAAATGAACTATTATTGGTACATCTGTGTATAAAGATTTTTTTTGGATTTTTCCTATATTTCTCAATGGAGTGGTATGGAAAAATTGTTTGTCTGAGTATGATAAGACTGTGGTCTTTGATCTTTCTCGTTGAACAATTTTTTTTCTTTCATATCATTGGTACATCGATTGTCAGGAAAAGGTGGATGATAAATAGAATACATATAGACCGGTTTCAGATAAAAGCGATTGTATACATGTTCCTCTGAGTTGTGTTCGGACAACAAGTTTTCGTCGGCCAATGGAAACTGGTCTTTGGGCAAGCGCCAAGAAAGATTTCGTTAAATCCATCCATGGATAACTAGACCTGCCATTTTGTGTCTTGTTTAGCGTCGGGAGTAACATGGCTACCTTCATATCACAACAGCTATGTGCCCTATACACACACATACTTAGGCCCGGCGTCCACCTACTACGATATGGCTCCGATATGGTCTACGATGCACCTCCCGATAAAAGAACAAAATCGCGTCGAAACGTCACCTAAAATCGGGGCAGTTGACGTTTCTGCGATTTGACACTGATAAAAACCACATACAATGCGTGGTGGATTTGCATGTCTAGACATATGTCTACGATTTTGCACCTTCCCGATATGGCACCGATTTTGACATTTTGTATCGGTGCCATATCGTGAGGTCTAAATTTCTATCGTAGTAGGTGGACACCAGGCCTCAATGAGTAACTCTCGAGGACAGCTAGGAGAGCGTCACTTGAGACACACAGTCAGTCATTACTTTGACCAGAGTCATCCATTAGAGCCAACTTCAAGTTGGTCAGTAGGTGTTTGGTGGCGGACCCACATGTACATAGCCCAGCCCTGAGAGCCCTCCCCGGCCCCGGAGTCAGCCCCTCATTGACTCTCTCCCGCCTAATCCACGCCACTAACCCACACACAGGAGAGCTCTATTCCTCATATCCCATCAGCCACCGCGCCTGCCGAACCCGCCGGGCGATAATAGAGGTATTTGGAGAGGGTTACAGCGTAGAGCACGAAGCTAGAAGAAACAACACGCCTGGAGGCATGTAGGTGGAAGGTGAGGGGTGTGGATGGGGACTGGCTGCCCGGCTTGACCGTTGCCTCGGGGGTCGCTCTCCTCGCTGTATATATATATATATATACTGCCTGGGAACGAGGCATGTTTCCACTGGCCGATTTTTGGCTTACCATAAATTTGTCGGTAACCTCCGACCGATTGTGGATGGGGACTGGCTGCCCGGCTTGACCGTTGCCTCGGGGTCGCTCTCCTCGCTGTATATTTATATATATACTGCCTGGGAACGAGGCATGTTTCCACTGGCCGATTTTGGGCTCACCAGAAATTTTTTATTTTTTCTCAAAAATCTGTGCATGAAAGTGGAAACATGAAATCTGAAGGTCAACGACTGATTTAGGTTTACTATTTTTGCAATTTTTCGATAACACTTCTCGATGAATTTGTTGTTGATGATTTCAATACGGGTTGATTTTGTGGGTTATATATTGGGATTATAGAAAATCGGTCGGTAGGTATAGACAGAATGATGTTCAAAATAGCCAATGATCTGTGCAGATTTTTGTACTTGAACCACCCTCCCACTATTTGCATATTTCAAGAAATTGCTCCAAAAATCATCTTGTTGTTCTGTAGAAAAGCATCTACTAGGTCCATTACGCCGTGCCGACAAAATATTTGGCGATTTTGTGAGGTGAACTCTATGCATACTAAATAATTAAAAAGTCAATCGGTAGTGGCTGACAAATTTTGGCCAAAAGTTGGCAATTGGAAATCGGCTTATATAAGGCCTGTTTCCATTGGCCGACGAAAACGCTGTGGATTTTTTGTTTTCTGCTCATAACCCATTTTCATTAGCCATCACCGATATACAGTCAGGAACCTCCGACGAACCTTTAGCACTGCTGACGCAAAATATTAATAGGCTATTAGGAAAACACACACAAATCTGCACCGTTTTCATCAGCCAATGGAAACAGGCCTATAGGGTGACTTTTTTTGTTTCAGTTTCCATCACAAAAATAATCCTTAAAAAGTCAATCGGTAGTGGCCGATAAATTTACCGGAGCCTAAAAATCGGCAATTGGAAACAGGCTTAAATCGGTGAGGAGCCCAGCCCGGCTCCTGACTGTACGGCAGGGCCCGCTGTCGGTCAGTCGATGCCCGAGGTGGGGATTTGCGATGTTGACCAAGCTTAAAAGCAGGCTATTTGGACGTCGTAAACAGCAGTGTTTATCTCTATAACATTATAACAGTCTGTGAAACTTCTCCCGGGTCAGGCCTCACACAAGCCTCTGATCTTTCCGAAATATTTCCTTTATGGCTGATGTAGTACAGGAATAGCGGTAAAATGGAGGGTGTCACCCGTGGAGATTTACCACTGAGCTGTTACTTTGTAAAGGGGTCAGAGAATTAATAAAGGATTCTTGGATTTCTATCCAATGCGGTGTGAAATACATTTCTCAATTATTAAAAAAAAAAAAATTGTTCTGTAGTTTCAAAATGGACATTTTGATATTCTGATATCAAAGAAAGAGAAAATGTCTGTTCAGTATTGGTTCGGCATAGCTACAATTTCTAACTAAACTATTACTCGTAAGATTAAATGATTTCAAAAATGTTTTGTCTGTGCGAATTAGCAGAACATCACAAATCAGGAGACAATTATCATATTTTGTTCTTTCAAGACATGAAAAATGTGGCTTGATACAAAAATAAGTAAAAATGAACAATGCTCAGAATAGAGGCTAGCTAGGTTTCTTAGAAAGTTGAACTATTTACTCCTCCATATTAAAAAAAAGAAGAGAGAGCAATGAACCACAGTTAAAGATATTATCCATTGCAAGGACTCAGCATATTGAAGTATTACACCCATCTATGATTGTAACCAATACATGTAAAAGGAAATAAACTGCTCTTAAAAGAAAAAAAAGAAGAACAATGCACATTGCATTAGTAAATAATTCAACTATATTCCAGGATTAATAAAATCATTAAATTAAAAGAACCATTTGTAAAGTTGGCCTCTTGTGGAAGCATACACATTCCTATTGTATCATACCCTTACACATTCCCAAATCAATGTGCACTACCTGCTAACAAAAACAGACCCCTAAGTGGACTTCTAATCGGAACTATCCCTGAATAAACCGTGGAGAAGAAAGGCCAAGAAGCCGTACCTGGGAGCAGTGCTTAATAGAGACGTCATTTCTATAACGGTATGCGGCGTATTATTACACCTTTATAAAGTAGTCCCACCACCGCTAAGACCACCACCGCTAATGTAAACCTCCGCCAGCCTCGGGGCCTGCAAATCTCGCCAAATCTCGCGGCCAGAAGGCAAGTCTCGTGGCGTGAGAGTTTCTGTGAGTGACGAGGCCTGACTTCTGTGCCTGTGGTGGTGTAAAGAACTGACATGGTCGAGAGAGTTCAACAAGTCACAGCCAAGTCTCATACCCATGTGTGTGTTTGGGGGGAGGGGGGGGGGGGAGGTGGTGTGTTTGGGTTTGCTACTGGCACCATGGCTGGGTGGGTGGGTGGGTGGGTGGGAGGGTGGGAGGGTGGTTTGGGTTGGTGGGAGGGGGGTTTGGGTTGGTGGAAGAGGGCTGGGAGCCAACAAGAGCCTGTTCCTAAAATTGAATCTTAAGAATTCCCTCCACTCTTGGGACTAGAGTCTGGTTTGACTGCTCCAAGTCTAAACTATAATTGGTGAGGTGGTTAATTGAATTTGGTTGGATGTCCTTTATGTTAGTTCTGGGCAAATTATGGATCTGAAATCATTAATATATTCAATAATATTTCAAAAACAATTCGGCTCCGAGATAAAGCTATTTTACCGAGTATTTTGATACATGAAGACAGTCAACCTGTTTTTGTGTTATATATACAAAAAATGGCGAAATTCTACCTACTCACTTAATAACCCCATACTTCACCAGGGACCTGTTTCACAAGTTTCGTGACATGTCTGTGACACCATACAGACATTGGGGTTGTCTAGTTTCGTGACAACACAAGTAGCTGCCCTTAGGAAAAGACAGACCCCAAACATAAGAATTAGACAAATCTACACATCATGGACATGTTTCACTAGTTTTGTGACAAAAGTGTTAGACAGACTTGAAAAGCGGCACCAACAGTGCAAGCAAGAACGGACAAAACAAAGTCTAATGTCTAGTTCTTATGAAACCGGACACACCATCTAGACGCCATCTAGACATGTCACGAAACTAGTGAAACAATTTCCTGGTAGCCTACGGATGGGTAAATTCCTTAAATTGAACCTTGAGAATTCCTATACTGGACGCCTGGCAAATGTGCGCTCACAAATATATTAGGCCAGGTAACTGCCATCATTTTATTGGTGCATTTAGAGATTGCATTCAGTTGATAACTGCCAGATAATTTTCACACATTGCTCTCGCTGGGGTTAGAGGCCTTTTGCCACTGTGCAACTGGGGGAGCTTGCGATCCTGTACCTCCAGTCTCAGACTGGAGGTACCGGCTTGGCGTACCGCATGTACCTGGGATCGCAAGGTAACATCGATTCTGTGTGGAAACTACCCCGCTTGCGACTGGAGCGCTTGCGATTTTAGGAACATAGGGGACGCCCAGTCTCAGACTGGGTCTGAGACTGGGCTAACCGCATGTACCCCGTATCATAAGCGTTTTTGATATTTGGTACGCCCAGTCTGAGACCAGGCATACCCTGATAACAGTGGTTGCCTCTGACTACAGTGGCGCTATCTTACAATTTCCTGAAGGATGATGGAAGAACTGGCAATCACTCTGTACCCTATAGGATTCAGGAGACTGGATATTTTTTTGTCCGCCATTTCCATTCGCTCACAGTGTGAACGTAACGTAAATTACTGCACATCTGTGCAGTAACTTCTTAAAACATAGATAGCAGCGTGCAATAAGTATGCGACTTACACACGTAGGTACATGTACAGTAGAACCCTGCATAAGCGGCCATCCTCCGTTCCGGGCCAAAGTGACCGCTTGCGCAGGGTGGCCGCTTAACCGGGGTTAATATAAACATCTAATAGAGGGAACTGTTCCGAGCAAAGGTGTCCGTTAACACGGGGTGTCCACTTCCGGGGGGTTCTACTGTATACATAGTAATTATATAGAATGTCCTGACCATGCTGTACAAGTCACCGAATGAGATGGTAATTCACAGTTTGTATGGAACGAGGCATTTACGCTAAGTTCTGTACAAATCGTAAATTATCATCGAGTTCTGTGACTTGTACAAGCATGGGTGGACGTTATATATTTACTATATACCCAAATTTGAAAAAAAATCATTAATTTCATTTGGCTTGGTAACCAATATTTTAATAAATGTGTATGGGAAGGTAGTGCGTATTTTCCTGTGGTCCGTACAATATTTTTACGTTATATGGCAAAACGGTGCGTATTTACAGTATATACGGCATGGGTATATAGTAATAAGCAAAAGTCATCTTCCATTCTCACACTAGAGGTACAAGTAATCCCTAACAGTATACGACTAAATCTGACTAAATTAAGATCTCATTTACGTCTAGAATATCAGTGACGATACACAAGTCGCTGACACCACAACACGCCAGCCAGACTTTGTGTTGAGTAGCTATTTCAGGAACGTGCCCCTGCTGGGTGCCTCATGATCCGGTGTGAATTAGATTCCGTGTGAGTTTTATGAGTTAAGTCTTCTCAGGCCCGGACCAGACCTCCCAGTAAGGCCACTCAAAAAGAAAAAACTTGTTTCTCATCACCGCGCGCATCACAAAAAAACGATTTTAGAAGTTTTTTTTTTTTTAAATAGATGAACCTTGATAGAAATTATGAAAGGTATGTGTATTTAGTATCAAATTAAAGCTCCTGATGTCAGGGATGCATTAAATGTATAGCCAGTAAAAATCTGGAAACCCCGCGTAAGCAGACACTCCGCATAAGCATCCACTTTGGCCCGGATCGGAGGGTATCCACTTATGCGGGGCTTTACTGTATGTCTGCCATCTTTGATATAGCAAAAAAAAAATTAAAAAAAAAAAAAAGCGCCCTCGTCATATTTTTCATGGCTTGGTGATGAGAAACAATTTGGTTTTTTTCAGTGGCCTAAGTCTAGTCTACTCGCCGCCACCCCCACCACACACACACACAACTCTCATTGACCACTGACCATGAGGTGGTGCTGGTCGGTGGTCAAACGGTCAACGCGAATAGGATTAATCTAGGCGTCGATCACAAGGAGGCACAAGCTACAGCGTGGGCCGTGTTCCTAAAGTGGAATTCACACGTGGGATTCATGTACATGTACCTCATAGGGTTCAGAATCTCATGAGATTCTGGTACTTGTGAAGTGGAATTCACACATGAGATTCATGTACATGTACCTCATAGGGTTCAGAATCTCATGAGATTCTGTTACTTGTAAAGCAGAATTCACACGTGGGATTCATGTACATGTACCTCATAGGGTTCAAAGTCTCATGAGATTCTGTTACTTGTGAAGTGGAATTCACACGTGAGATTCATGTACATATATACACCTCATAGGGTTCAAAATCTCATGAGATTCTGTTACTTGTGAAGTGGAATTCACACATGGGATTCATGTTTACACATGTACCTCATAGGGTTCAAAGTCTCATGAGATTCTGTTACTTGTTAAGTGGAATTCACACGTGAGATTCATGTACATGTACTTCATAGGGTTCAGAATCTCATGAGATTCTGTTACTTGTGAAGTGGAATTCACACGTGAGATTCATGTACATATATACACCTCATAGGGTTCAAAATCTCATGAGATTCTGTTACTTGTGAAGTGGAATTCACACGTGAGATTCATGTACATATATATACCTCATAGGGTTCAGAATCTCATGAGGTTCTGTTACTTGTGAAGTAGAATTCACACATGAGATTCATGTACATGTACCTCATAGGGTTCAAAGTCTCATGAGATTCTGTTACTTGTGAAGTGGAATTCACACGTGGGATTCATGTACATGTACCTCGTAGGGTTCAAAATCTCGTGAGATTCTGTTACTTGTGAAGTGGAATTCACACATGGGATTCATGTACATGTACATATATATACCTCATAGGGTTCAGAATCTCATGAGATTCTGGTACTTGTGAAGTGGAATTCACACGGTGGGATTCATGTACCTCATAGGGTTCAAAATCTCATGAGATTCTGTTACTTGTGAAGTGGAATTCACACATGGGATCCATGTACTTTCATCTCACCCCTGGTATTTTTTCTCCATAGACTTAACATTGGGAACTCGTATCTAACGCCCATTAGATATTTAGGGAAAATACCCAATGGTGGATTACGTCACAAATCATAGTACATTAGTCAATGTAAAGGGTGAGATAAATTCAGAAATCTATTCAACTTTAGGGTCAGAGCTTGTATCTCTTCGAGTTTGAATCGCGTAGTAATTCAAATTCAATGAGATACAAGCTCTGACCCTAAACTGTCATAGGTTTCCTCTACAGTACCTTATAGGGTTCAAAATTTCATTAGATTCTGTTCCTTGTTAAGCGGAATTCACATGGTGGGATTCATGTACCTCACAGGGTTCAAAATCTCATGAGATTCTGTTCCTTGTGAAGCCAAATTCATATGATGGGATTCATGTACATGTACCTCATAGGGTTCAAAATCTCATGAGATTCTGTTCCTGGTGAGGGGTAAATCATTAATGTTACCCACAGTTGCAGGGGAAAGAATGTGTCTGAGAGAAGTGGAATCTTATAATTTAGACGTGAGATTGTGTTCGAGGACAAACACCCTGTGAGGTACATGAATCCCAGCGTGTGATCCCACTTTACAAGGTACAGAATCTCAGCAGGATTTGTCTCAGACAAACACCCTGTGAGGTACATGAATCTCAGCGTATGAATCCCACATTACAAGGTACAGAATCTCAGCAGGATTTGTCTCAGACAAACACCCTGTGAGGTACATGAATCCCGGCGTGTAAATCCTAATTTAATCAGTAGTTTAATTTAAGGAAGTAGTACTTCAGTGAAACGTGTTCAACTTGTTGAGACGATTTTATACCCCAGGTTTCTTCTCGGTGGAAATATTCAGGGAGTTTGTAGAACGAGTTGAATAATTCTATCGAAAGAATCAGTCCAGGAGTGGCATGCGGTGGCCAAGATTAAAACGAAGCAGGTTTTGATTTTATCCTACCCTGTCTCCTCGATTTTGGAATATTACGTGATAACAATGATGTATGCCACTTGTGGCATATAAAACTTCGTATGCTAGTCAGTGTGGCATATGAAAACTCAATGTTAAGCCTATGGGATTTTATATTAGGGGTAGGATGATATAAATGTACCGGATCTTAGAGCACTCTGCATCTTAAATATGCAGGAAATGTGGAGGTAGACAAGCAATCTAAGCCATACTAAAATTCGCTGTACTCAATGTAAAATCCATTGGCAGTCCCGAATAGTAAATCTTTCACTCAGGGTTTATCAATTTGTATAAAACAATAACTTTGGAGTTATAGTTTTTTTGTTTTTTTGGGGGTAAATTTTATTAGGGAAATGAATACAATAATAATTGTTTACAAAACCAAGCTCGGCTTAGCCGGTCTTCCGCTTGGTCCCTCTCTTGTTCTATAAGTATAATATCGTTTGTATGCGATAGGTGAGTACATCTAGAAGGTTTAACATTCTAAAGTACAAGTCTTACTGAAGATAATCGTGTTAGTTTGATGTGATGAGGTTAATATATTTGTATCCTACCTAATACATTTGAGATTTAGCGGGGAAAATTCTCAGTCAGTTTTTTGGGAGTTATTATTTTGGCCGGGTTCACTTCCCGACGCCCAGATCTGTGTATACAGCTACCGGGTGTGAAAAGTAACCACCTTCAACGTGCTATATTTACGAGCAGGGCGTGAATGGGTTCACACCTCCTGGTCTGCAGGTGTGAACGCACACAGACTGTGCTCGGTGGTAGGTGTGAACAGTGAACTTCATGAGGGTGTGATATATGTTCACTGTTTACATTTACTCTGTTTGGAGAGTGACCCTACCTCTATGTAGAACTGAGTGGACTTATATAAGTACGTGTATGTGTATGGAGATGTCAACTGGAGGCCAAAGTACATGATGGTATATTTTTTTTAATATTTTTTCTTATAAAAATTATCCTACCCCTAATATAAAATCCCATAGGCTTAACATTGGGTTTCCGTATGCCACGCCGACTGGCATACAGAGTTTTATATGCCACTAGTGGCATACAGCATTGTTATCACGTAATATTCCAAAATCGAGGAGATAGGGTAGGATAAAATCAAAACCTGATTTGTTTTAATCTTGGCCACCGCATTCCACTCCTGAAGTTTTGGCTCCGGACTTCACTCGGCTTTGCCTCATGAAGTCACTTTGCCAAACTCCAGTCGTGGAATACGTTGGCCAAGATTAAACCTCATCCAGTTTTACGATAGCGTTCGATCCTGGGGATCGTTCTTCCAGGCAATACAGAGACAGGAACAAGAACAGGAAAAATCTGTATTTATGGTATATACAATGATGATGATGATTAGCTTCAATTATTTCTATTGTTCGCATAATATTTACATTCTCTCTATTGCATTACATTGTGGATCTTTCATATAATTCTCATAAGCTCAATGGTATGAATATTTATCCTACCCCTAATATAAAATCCCATAGGCTTAACATTGACTTTCCGTATGCGCCCGTATGTCGCATACGGATAAAAAATAGCTCCTAGGAGCGTACAAAAAATGGACCAATCAGAGATCAGCAGCTGAAAGTAGTTCCAAGCACCTTCAGAGCAGCAAGGAGAGCTATATGGAGGACTTCAGAAAGTTTTTATCGTGTTTTTTGTTATTATCCTCACATAAAAATATCATTCACAGGGGGTAGGATAGAATCAAAACCTTATTCGTTTTAATCTGGGCTCGTATTCGACTCCTGGAGTTTTGGCGTAGTGATATCACGAGGCAGAGCCGAGTGATATCACTACGCCAAACTCCAGTCGTCGCATACGGGAGCCCAGATTAAAACTGATCCGGTTTTACGATAGTACATACATGTATATATATTGTACGAACGATCTTACATATTTTGTTCATATGACTCACTTGTGACTCTATGTTACAATATTACTCAGATCTATCCGTTTCTTAGTGACCACCATTTTATACATGTTTTTCGAGGCTTCAAGTTGAGTCTCCTTAGATAGATTATTCCACATCGAGATACCTGAATACACACATGATTTTTTAAACTTTTCCTTTTTTGGCCTCGGTAAATACAACTGTATCTTTGACTTCGATCTTGTTTCTCTTTGATTCTCGTCAGTTAGGTTGTCAGTTAAGTTTATAGCCCCTATTTTTTGTAGTCTTCTGACCTATTGGGGGATGTGTGAACATCGGGTGGACCTTGTAACGATCTTTAAAAGTCGGGTCAGGTTTCGTAATACTGGACCTCCAGGGGAAAGCAGTGGGAGGAAGATTTTAAAAAAAAAAGAGTTTTGGTTAAAGGCTTTGTTCTCTACGAGTTTGATGCGGGGTGATGTGAATGAGGTGACAGCCGGGTGAATATCATGTAACCTTCGAACGAGTCGGAGAACAATGACTTTGGCCAAAACGAGTTGCTTTCTGTATTTATCTCACCCCTGTACACACGACAAGAATGGACAACACACAGGATATAGATCATGGAGAATGGACTGGAATACTCGTAGGGGCATGGAGAACGAGTTCCCAATGTTAAGTCTATGGGACAAAAATACCAGGGGTGGGATAAACACTTTTGCGTAGCCCCGTTCATCCATATTGCTCACAAATTATCTATGGTATGTATCATATAGACATCAAAACACAAACGGAGTCTTAGTTTGTGTTTTGATGTCTATATGATACATACCATAGATAATTTGTTTATCACAAACAATTTTAGGGGCATCCTTCCTACTTTGATTTATCACCCCTTGAAAGGCACCAGTAGTATATAGAAATGGGACAGACTTAATTACACTTTAGTTTTAGCCAGCCTATTTTATATCTACCTTCATACATACATGAAACTCACATACGGGTTGCCCTGGGTAAAGAAATTTGATCAGTCAAGTGCACATCTTGAAAAAATGTTCCCACTTGCTGTTGATCAGTTCTCCTAAAAGCCTGTTTACATTAACTGATTTTGGTCAGCAGTACTAAAGGTCCGTCGGCGTTTTCTCACTGTAGATCGCTGACCACAAATGGAAATGGGTTTTTAGGAGAACTAAAAATATCTCTACCGTTTTCGATCAAACAGTGCTACTACTGAGCAGACCAGGCCCGATTATGGACAGCAAGCAGAGGTGGGGATATGCCACATGGGACTATAGCCTGATGACCATCGGTGGGGCAATAAAATCTGATCGGGGAAGTGTGTTAGATTGACAGAAATATCAGCAATCCATTGGATTCATTACACAAGATCGGATTGGATAATGTCAATATCTCAAAGGCTTTATAAATGTAGAATCACAACCTGTAAGATTAATATATGCTGCATGTTTATGAAAGGCAGTGGGTGGTGAGATTTGCGTGGATGCAGATCTACACATGACTATACATGATACTGTACATTGATGAAAGATGCTTACCGATTGTCACTGATAATATAAATCTGTCATTATGTGATCAGACAATATCAATGTCTAATAGGTTTTCTGGACTGAAGAATCACAGTTTGTAAGTATAATGTATGCTGCATGTTTGTGAAAAACAGTGGTCGGTAAAAGCCAATACCCACTGAACGATTTCGTTTCCACCGATTAACTGCCTGAATCGTCAGGGCTATTTAACTTGTCTCAGGCGAATATGTGCATAGCGTTGACTATCCCCACAACGTTTATGGCAGCCCTTAGCATGAGTTAATCGTAAGCAAATTCTGTCCACACTAGACGATTGACTGCGTAAATCGTGAGCGATTTAGGGCCACCGATAAAGGAACAAGTAATAAATCTCAGTATATGGGAGTTAAATCGGTGAGCTGGCCTCAGTCTGTGTGTGGCATGGGCATTTCTGCTCACCCAGCGACTAATTAAGGGCCATAATTGGTAGGAACCACGGGGGGTATTTCTTAAACTCTGTTGTCGGCGACAACGGGAAGGAACACGTTCCTTAATTTATCGGTCCCGATCTTGGAACATTTGACTGCAATTTGTCGGCGACAAAGGTACATCGCCATGGGGGGGATTTCCAAATCTTAGGCAAATTACTGTAGGGGGGTGTCACATTGGCCGACACATTTTCTAGGCCTCGCCTGAGCTTACGATTGTTCTTTTGTCGCCGAGAAAGGAACATTCATGTTCCGAAATCGTACAGTGTGTATTGGCCTTAAGATAACATTTGCGTGCATGTAGATCTACACATGACCATACATGACACGATATATTGATAAAAATACTAACTGATTGTAATTGATCATAGGAATCCATTGAGACAAGATAAGATAATATAAATTTCTAATAGGTTTTCTGCACTTAGAATCACCCTTTGTAAGTAGTCGGGCTAGAGGGGTGGTAAAGTAGGGGTAGAGGGGTGGTCGGTGAGATAAAATTCGCGTGCATGTAGATCCACACATGACTATACATGACACTGCTGCATGGTCAAATGAGAGGCAGTCTTTAGAAAATGTCGCCGATTGTCATCGACTATATGAATTCATCAGAACGGGATCAGATTGGATAACGTCGATGAAATCTAGGTTTTATAAACTCAACTTCAGAACCTGTATGTATAAGGCCTGGCGTCCACCTACTAAGATAGAAATTTAGACCTACCGATAAGGCACCGATGCAAAAAGCAAATATCGGAGACATGTTGGGGAGGTGCAAAACCGTGGACATGCCAATCCACCATGTATTGTATGGGTTTTTTTATCAGTGTCTGATCCCAGAAACATGGTCCACTGATGCGATATTAGGTGACCTTCCAACGCGATTTTGATTTTTTATCGGGAGGTGCATCGTAGACCATATCGGAGCCCCATCGTAGTAGGTGGACGCCAAGCTTACATACGCTGCATGTTTGTGAAAGCCAGTGTTCGGTGAGATAAAATTCGCGTGCATGTAGATCCACACATGACCATACATGACACTGCCGCATGGTCAGATGAGAACTAATCTTTAGAAAGAAGCATCCCCGCTCTTAACACGACAAACCAGCTGAGTCCGGGATCGCATGCGCACATTAAACTGGCCCGGTTTGATCGGCAGCCATGCGTTGCCCATCTCGTGTTGGGATCTCTGCCGGCATTCAGCCCTGTCCCTGAACGTGTAACAGAGCAGGGTGTAAGTAGCAGAAAGATCCCCGCGCTCCCACTGATAATCTCAGTCCGCGTGGATTAACACTAACCCCACCGTGTTGTAAGGCCGCTCGAAAAGGAACCGTGTTTCTCATCACCAACACATGGAATATTTAAAGAGAGCGGGTTTTTTTTAAAGATTTGAGCTTAGCTCTCTTTATTTTCAATATTCTTCCAAAGATTATGGTATACATGTGACTATCCCTCGTAGTCTACATATGACTATCCCTCGTAGTTTACATGTGACTATCCCTCATAGTTTACATGTGACGATCCCTCGTAGTTTACATGTGACTATCCCTCATAGTTTACATGTGACTATCCCTCATAGTTTACATGTGACGATCCCTCGTAGTTTACATGTGACTTTCCCTTGTAGTTTACATGTGACCATCCCTCATAATTTACATGTGACTATCCCTCGTAGTTTACATGTGACTATCCCTCATAGTTTACATGTGACTATCCCTCGTAGTTTACATGTGACTATCCCTCGTAGTCTACATGTGACTATCCCTCGTAGTTTACATGTGACTTTCCCTTGTAGTTTACATGTGACGATCCCTCGTAGTTTACATGTGACTATCCCTCGTAGTTTACATGCGACTATCCCTCTTAATTACATGTTACTAACCCTCGTAATTTACATATGAAATCATCCATTAATGATTTCTATATTTCTTAGTATTTCATTTCAAATAGAAAGTTTTTTTTATATCAAAGATGGCTTTTGAAGTGTCATAAAATGAGATTCAGACATACTAATTTAGGTCCTATTTTGCATTCTCACTCTATACTCCAGATATCTCACTCATTTCACTGTGTGTAATATGAAAATTAATACAAATTGTTTTAATACAAAGTGACAGTTCAGTTCTAAGTTTTCAAAAATGTTCCGATCTCCAGATTGTAGTTTGTCACCTAGAGACTTTGTATTCAGTTCAACTTTGGAGCTTTTTCTAGCTGTGAACATCATTTATGCAGAACTAAATAGATAATTGAAGAGAGGATTTATCAATGTTGATATTTAGTTGACAAGTTTCTTCAATATACCTGACAACAAAGTAAGTGAATCAAATTTTGTTAGTTTACAAAGTTTTTCTGTTATGAATTTGTATCGCTCATACTCTACAAAAGTATTATGACTAGCAGTTATGACTCGTGAGGCCGGCGTCCACCTACTACGATATGGCTCCGATAGGGTTTACGATGGACCTCCCGATTAAAAATCGCATCGGAAGGTCCCCTAATATCGGGGCAGTTAACTATGTCTCTGGGATTAGGCACCACTGAAAAATGGGGGTATACCCATGACGATGCGTTGTGAATTGGCATGTCTAGACATATGTCTACGATTTTTCACCTTCCCGATATGTCTCCGATATTTGCTTTTTGTATCGGTGCCATATCAGTAGGTCTAAATTTCTGTTGTAGTAGGTGGACGCCAGGCCTTACAAAGTAAAGTGATTTGCTCTATTCTTCAAGGCATCGCCATGAAAATCAATTACTGTGTCAATTGAGGCATTTGCCCCTTTATTGGACTCAATTGCAGTATTATATTGCTTATTGAACTATACTTTGAATTATAGTTCCAATAAAGAAATTGTACCCGAAAAAACAAATGCTCGCGGTGATAAGAAACAAGTTAAATTTTATGAGTGGCCTAACCTTCAAAAACACCACATGTAATGGCGGCCCGGGAACGCGGCGCCGGATGTGACTCCTCATCACGTGACTGATCTGCGTCTGCGCACTGACCACTTCCGGTCTGCTGTCCACGAAAAGGAGGCTTTAATCTCGATAGAAAAGAGGAGTGGAGAGTGACTTTTTATCTTGTCACGGATTCTAAGGCGGGTGTATACCGTGGGAACGCACGGTTTGATCTTATGTATGTAAGGTTATGTTTGTACGTGTTTACTACCGAAAGATGAATACAGGATTTAGTTTTGAGTTATATTTGCCATGAAATTAAGTCCAAACGATTTAAAAACTTCTGTAATATAAAATTTATACATACGACTAAATAAAGACATGTAGGAAAGTTGAATCTCATATATGCACATAAAAATTCCAATAAACATATGTAGGACATTTTCATCTCATTTATGTACGTAGAACTTGCAATAAACATATGTAGGACATTTTCATCTCATATAAATCTATAAAGAACTTGTAATCAATATATGTAGGACATCTTCATCTCATTTATGTACATAGAACTTCCAACAAACATGTGTAGGGAAGTTTAATTCCATATATGTCCATAGCACTTCAAATAGATATATGTACGAAAGTTAACTCAATCTAAAAACTTATCTAAGCCAGAATGTATATATAGAACTATTCATACGTATGTATACACATTTTGTACTTGATTACATTTAGTTCAAAGAAATTTTACAATAAACATATATAATCCTCAGCTTAGTTAATTTCAATATTTATTAGCCATATTACAATCATTTTAACTTTGTTTGACGGGTAGTAATATCCGAGCGTGAGCGAGGATATTGTGTAACAAACCACCAGGGGTACACACATGCACACTAGTATCAGACACAGGTTGATATTGTATTTATCATTCAGTATTTTAAATCTAAGTTATCAAAGGAAAAGAAAAATGGCTGCTGATCTTCTGACACACTACTTTGCATGCTGGGAGATATTTCAAAATATTTCTTTCCGTAATCTGCGAGGAGACTATGACTTGTCCTTTTTTAAAATTTTTTTTTTATGTAATTGCCTTATTTCTTGAAATCAAATACAAGATTTGTTCTTCCAGTCCTATGTTCCTCTCCTTCAGACTTTTATAAGTTTATAGTGACAGATTCGTATTAGGTGGATGATACACTAAAGAAGAAACCAACAAGTTCTGGTCAAAGTCGTCGTTCTCCACAAGTCTCGTGTGGAGTGATATGAACGAGGTAACTGCCGAGTGAATATCAAGTAGCATTCAAATGAGTCCGAGAACAACAACTTTGATCAAAACGAGTTGCTTTCTGTATTTATCTCACTCATGTACACACTAAAAGAATGGACACTGCACAGGATATAAACCATGGAGAACGGACTGCAATACTCGCAGGGGCATGCAGAACGAGTTACAAATGTTAAGCCTGTAGGACAAACTCCGTTCGTGTCCCAGTGATGAAAAGATATCCATACGTCCCTCCATACCAAGTGACCACTGTCATTCTGTCATTCTGCTATTTAGTGAGTTGTAGAATGGCATTCTTAATGATTTCTAAGTATAGAGTAATAAAGAGACACAGTGAGTGTGATTGAATTAAATTGTTCCTCGATAGTTGGATCAGATATACTTACCTCATTCTCCGAACTCGGTAAGTATTTCTGACCAAAATATCCCTGATCAGATTCCATTCAGTCACACTAACTATGTCTCTATATATATTGTATCACGAATACCATCAAATCCATAGCGCTACAGGTTGCAATTTGCGCACCCCGTGTTGTATGGTACCCGGGACATAGCCTCCCCGCTGGTAGACCGTTGATTAGCGTGTTTGGTACTAATTAGATTTTCTCGTTAATTGAACCCTGACGTAAGGCTATAATCCCTGTTAATGTGGCTGTATTCAGTGTGGAGACTGGGATGGTGACCAGTGTCTGGATTCACTGTGTACATTGTTGGTTGATGAAGCAAGGCCTGCGCTTTCACCTACTCACGTAACACCTCACAGTTAACAGGCCCAGAGCCCCGCCCCCGTCACTCTAAGCCACGCCCACTTTCTGGTTAAGCTCCGCCCACTTCCCGCCTAGTGAAGGCCTCACGCCGCATGACGTACTGTCTACGTATTGTTTCGTACGTTGAGACTCCGCGGAGATAAACACGTAGAGGAGATATGTGTCCGTAACGTGTTTCCGTAACGGTACGTACCCTACACGTAACCCCTCCCCCCTAAACGTCCCTGCGTCCCTACAGGGGGCGGTAGTGTAGGCGAAAAGCCGAAAATGACAGGCTTTTCCTTCTGCTAGGTGAGAAACCGAGTGACCAGTCAACGGGCGGTACCCGGCACGTCCCCGTACTACACAATACCCACCACGCCAGGTACCAGCTTGACGATGACGTCACACCCGGGACGCCCCCTGGTGGTCACCATAGAGACCCCTAGCGGTGGGGTCAGTACGAATCCCTTCACCTACCCTCCCGCTATCATTACCCTCCTAGGAGGTCAAGGCCGCCGCCATGTTGGATCAGCAGGAACGCCGGCGTCCTGTGACGTAGCTTCCGGTTAGAGTTGCGCGCGCACAATGGCGGAAGTGGAGAGGTGACGGGGATGGGAGTGGGGTCGGGGTTGGATCGGAGGTAATTTGGGACCGTGTGGTGACTGGAGGGTGGGAGACCGGGCGGTGTTAGCATCTCTAGACGGTGATTTGGCTTTTAGTGTGGCATGTCAACTGTCAGTGTCACTGAATGCCGCGCAGTCCTAGCAGGTGGGCGCCTCCCGACACGTCACATAACAGTCTGTGACAGCACCCGCTGGAACCTCTAAACCCCCACAATGTCCTGTATATATATAAGTATTTAACTACACCTGTCCTGAAGATGCCCGCTGGAACCTCTAAACCCCCACAATGTCCTGTATATATATATATATATATATATATATATATATATATATATATATATATATATATATTTAACTACACCTGTCCTGAAGATGCCGCTGGAACCTCTAAACCCCCACAATGTCCTGTTTATATATATATATATATATATATATATATATATATATATATATATATATAACCGCGCCCTCTGATCTGGATCTGTAGAATACGAACATATGGAATGTGAAGGAACAAATGATTGACTCTGTGGTTGGACCGCGGCATCTTCAAGACAGGACGTATATATATATATATATATATATATATATATATATATATATATATATATATATATATATATTTAACTACACCTGTCCTGAAGATGCCCGCTAGAATCTCTAAACCCACCTATTTACGCCTGAAGATGCCTCGAAGCATTGCTTTGTAGGGTCTAAAGTTGCCCCCAGGCATTGTAATGTAGGGCCTGAAGATGTCCCCAGGAATTGTAATGTAGGGCCTGAAGATGTCCCCAGGCATTGTAATGTAGGGCCCCACAATGTCCTGTATATATACATATTTAATTATACCTGTCTTGAATATGCCCGCTAGAATCTCTAAACCCACCTAACTTTCCTGTATATATATATAAGTATTTAAATTGATCTCACCCCGGTGTTTTTCTCCATAGGCTTAACATTAGGAACTCGTACTCCACGGCTGTGAGGTTCGTGTAACCAATACTCAATGGCCAATTGGGTGATTCATTTTCTATATGCGCTGGTTTATTTGTCTAAAAGCTAACTAATCAGCCCTTTACTTGAATATGAAAATGTCTTATTCATAAGTATCTGGAACGGGTCGAGTTCTCCAATCGATTTCTCCAAAACGGGTCGAGTTCTCCTGACAACTACGGGTCGAGTTCGTTTCGGGTCGAGTTCTCAAGTAACCAAATGTACTAGCTGTAGACATGACAATATGACAGAAGTCAAGCGACTAACAACTGAATAATCTTTATTGGTACTAGATATAATGTTCTCCTACCATTTCAGTGCTCCACGAGGAAGAAAAAGTTTGAGAAGAAGTAGATACATTAAGTAGGATTATTATATGAACATGCAGGGAGATAAAAAAAAAAGAGTAATGGTAAAAAGCGGAAATGGGAAGAAGGGGGAAAATGCAGCGTTATTATTGGGGAAAATGAGAGTAAGAGGAAAAGAAAAAAGAGAAAAGAGAAATAGAGACATAGACAGATAGAGAGACAGATATGTAGATAGTGAGATTGGCAGAAAGATATAGACAGACAGAAAAACAAATATATAGATTAATAGAGAGCCAGAGTTACAGATAGATAGACAGAGAGATAGGACAGATAGAGAGACAGAGATATAGACAAATAGAGAGACAGAGATATTGACAGATAGAGAGACAGAGAGATAGACAAATAGAGAGACAGAGATATAGACAAATAGAGAGACAGAGATATTGACAGATAGAGAGACAAAGAGATAGACAGATAGAGAGGCTGAGATATAGACAACATCCACCCCTCCCTGAGTACATCCAGGGATGTTCCCAATGTTCAGCCTGTAGGTATTGTGTAAAAGAGCAGAAGAGAAATAGAGACATAGACAGATAGAGTGACAGATATGTAGACAGAGAGATTGGCAGAGAGAAATAACCAGATAGAGATACAAATATATAGACTAATAGAGAGCCAGAGTTATAGCTAGATAGACGGAAAGATAAAACAGATAGAGAAACAGAAATATAGACTAATATGGAGAGATAGACAGATAGAGAGACAGAAATATAGACAGAAAGAGACAGAGATAGGACAGATGGAACGACAGAAATATAGACAGATAGAGACAGAGATAGGACAGATGGAACGACAGAAATATAGACAGATAGAGACAGAGATAGGACAGATGGAGAGACAGAAATATAGACAGATAGAGACAGAGATAGGACAGATGGAACGACAGAAATATAGACAGATAGAGACAGAGATAGGACAGATGGAACGACAGAAATATATACAGATAGAGACAGAGATAGGACAGATGGAGAGACAGAAATATAGACAGATAGAGACAGAGATAGGACAGATGGAACGACAGAAATATAGACAGATAGAGACAGAGATAGGACAGATGGAGAGACAGAAATATAGACAGATAGAGACAGAGATAGGACAGATGGAACGACAGAAATATAGACAGATAGAGACAGAGATAGGACAGATGGAGAGACAGAAATATAGACAGATAGAGACAGAGATAGGACAGATGGAACGACAGAAATATATACAGATAGAGACAGAGATAGGACAGATGGAACGACAGAAATATAGACAGATAGAGACAGAGATAGGACAGATGGAGAGACAGAAATATAGACAGATAGAGACAGAGATAGGACAGATGGAACGACAGAAATATAGACAGATAGAGACAGAGATAGGACAGATGGAGAGACAGAAATATAGACAGATAGAGACAGAGATAGGACAGATGGAGAGACAGAAATATAGACAGATAGAGACAGAGATAGGACAGATGGAACGACAGAAATATAGACAGAGAGAGACAGAGATAGGACAGATGGAGAGACAGAAATATAGACAGATAGAGACAGAGATAGGACAGATGGAGAGACAGAAATATAGACAGATAGAGACAGATATAGAGACAAAAATATAGACAGAAATATAGACAGATAGAGACATAGATAGGACAGATAGAGAGACAGAGATATTGACAGATAGAGACAGAGATATAGACAGATAGAGAGACAAAGATATTGACAGATAGAGAGAAATATAGTGAGACAGAGAGAGGGACAGAGAGAGAGACAGGGAGAGAACGAGAACCGGAGAAAAAGACAGACAAAGTGACAGGGGAAAACACAGGAAGAAAGACGAAAAGACAGGGACAGAAAGATGAAAAAAAAACAATGAAACTATTATCAAATAATTAACCAAAAATAAAAACACAACTAAAATCAAACGCCTGTTAATTATCATTCCGCCATTAACTCAACAGACACAGAGACTTTTTACACTTCCACGTGACGCTATCCTCTAAATACCTCGAGTCGTTCTGATATCATCAGCCACGTTGGCACATGACAAGAATCGTGATTTTATGATTGATGACATACAAATAAGATATAATAATGATCATAAAAGCGAACACGTAGTTGCCTTATTTAGGGCAGAAGCGGCCTCCCTCCCCTGTGAGGTGAGAATTGGAGTGCCGCCCTTAGACTGGCTCCAGTCCCTGCATCCTATGGCTACCCTCCTCGCTGGGATACAGGAGACTGGCTCCAATCCCTGCATCCTATGGCTACCCTCCTCGCTGGGATACAGGAGACTGGCTCCAATCCCTGTATCCTATGACTACCCTCCTCGCTTGGATACAGGGACTGGTACAATCAGTAATGGTGTTGGATTTCTGGCGGTGTTTAGCCCCAGCATTCACAACACTCTCCATACAGATATCCTCACTACTGGTCAGGATATCTGGTGGGAGATTTATACCCTCTCACTTTGATCTCAATCGAATCACAGTCAGGAACAGGAAAAATTTATTGCTATGACAACACAGGCGGCCAGAGAACTGGAGGATGGGAGGGGGAGGGGTAGAAGGAGGTATTGGGTTACAGGGAGCGGCTTGGGGTCATACACAGGAGATTTGGTTCATAGTGGACAAGTCTTCGATTCATGGGCCAGTCAGAGAAGGATACAAACTTTAATGAACTTTATTCTTAGGTCCGGCCTCCACCTACTATGATATGGCTCCGATATGGTCTACGATGCACCTCCCGATAAAAAAATCAAAATCGCGTCGGAAGGTTACCTAATATCGGGGCAGTCGACCACTTTTCTGCGATTAGACACCTATAAAAACATCATACAATGCGTGGTGGATTGCCTTGTCTAGACATATGTCTACGATTTTGCACCTTCCCGATATGGCACCGATTTTGACATTTTCCAACTCTGCCATATCGAGAGGTCTACGATTCTATCGCAGTAGGTGGACGCCGGGCCTTATTGTGTTTAATCATTTAATGAATGTTCATAATCAAAGACTCGAGCACGTCTATGCCGCCCTCACTGCCTCGCCAATTACAGGTGGGTGATTTTGTGGAGGTGGCCTCAGTCGGTGATCAAAACTAACTCTTGATGACTGGCTGGGGAGAGTTTGCGCGGCCCACCCACATCCACGACCGCGAGGATCAAACTGACAGCCCTCAGGTAGGAAATTGAGCGCGAAAAGAACGTGAAAAGAAGGTAAACAGAAGCAGGTCACTATGTTCTTAGCGTGCCAGGGAAGTCACTGCCACGGGGGAGGAAGGTGGGGGTGAGGAGGTAGAGAGGTGGACAGAGAAGGTACGGGTAAAGGTAGAGGTAGAGGGGTGGACAGGGAGGGTAGAGTCTAATGGTAGAGGGAGAGGGGTGGTAAGGTAGGGTAGAGGGGTGGACAGGGAGGGTAGAGTCTAATGGTAGAGGGAGAGGGGTGGTAAGGTAGGGTAGAGGGGTGGACAGGGAGGGTAGAGTCTAATGGTAGAGGGAGAGGGGTGGTAAGGTAGGGTAGAGGGGTGGACAGGGAGGGTAGAGTCTAATGGTAGAGGGAGAGGGGTGGTAAGGTAGGGTAGAGGGGTGGACAGGGAGGGTAGAGTCTAATGGTAGAGGGAGAGGGGTGGTAAGGTAGGGACAGAGGAGTAGTGAGGTAGGGGGAGAGGGATGGTAAGGTAGGGTAGAGGGGTGGACATAGAGG
Organism: Alentia gelatinosa; assembly: GCA_950022655.1. Classification (NCBI taxonomy): domain Eukaryota; kingdom Metazoa; phylum Annelida; class Polychaeta; order Phyllodocida; family Polynoidae; genus Alentia; species Alentia gelatinosa. Next base: position 9,446,073 of record OX465580.1, on the reverse strand, counting down.
GTGGTAAGGTAGGGGTAGAGGGGTGGTAAGGTAGGGTAGAGGGGTGGTAAGGTAGGGGAGAGGGGTAAGGTAGGGGGAGAGGGGGGTAAGGTTGGGGTAGAGGGGTGATAAGGTAGGGTAGAGGGGTAAGGTAGGGGTAGAGGAGTGGTAAGATAGGGGGAGAGGTGTGGTAAGGTAGAGGGAAAGGGGTGGTAGGGTAGGGGAGAGGGGTAAGGTATGGGGAACGGCGGGTAAGGTAGGGTAGGGAGGGTAAAGTAGGGGTAGAGGGCTGGTGAGGTAGGGGTCGAGTGGTGGTGAGGTAGGGGTAGAGGGGTAGTAAGGTATGGGTAGAGGGGTAGTAAGGTAGAGGTAGAGGGGGGTAAGGTAGGGGGGGAGGGGTAAGGTAGGGGGAGAGGGGGGTAAGGTAGGGTAGGGAGGGTAAAGTAGGGGTAGAGGGGTGGTGAGGTAGGGGTAGAGGGGTGGTGAGGTAGGGGTCGAGTGGTGGTAAGGTAGAGGTAGAGGGGGGTAAGGTAGGGGGACAGGGGTGGTGAGGTAGGGGTAAAGGGGTGGTAAGGTAGGGGAGAGGGGTAAGGTAGGGGGAGAGGGGGGTAAGGTAGGGTAGGGAGGGTAAAGTAGGGGTAGAGGGGTGGTGAGGTAGGGGTCGAGTGGTGGAAAGGTAGGGGGAGAGGGTTGGTAGGGTAGGGGTAGAGGGGTGGTGAGGTAGGGGGAGAGGGGGGTAAGGTTGAGGGGTGGTATAGTAGGGGTAGAGGGGTGGTAAGGTGGGGGTAGTGGGTTGGTAAGGTGGGGGTAGAGGGTTGGTAAGGTGGGGGTAGAGGGATGGTAGGGTAGGGGTAGAGGGATGGTAGAGTAGGGAGAGAAGGGTGGTAGGGTAGGGATGTAGGATAGAAAGGTATGGTTTTGGAAGGCAGGCAGTATGTTGCAATGCCATATATGATAAGCTTATGACTAAAAATTTAAAAAATAGTATTTGATTACAACATTTCTCCAAATGAGCCTGTGAGGCCTCTTAGTCTCGTTTAGCAAAAATGTATAATCAAATGCGGTATGCCTCTTTTTCCCATCGCACTAGATCAGTTCTCGTGTATTAGGTAAAAAATTGTATTTCGTTCAGGAAAAAGCTTGTAGGCAGTTTCTTGTTGGGAAAAAAGTTCTCCTGTATTATCTCACCCCTAGTATTTTTTTCTCTATAGACTTAACACTGGGAACTCGTATCTAACGCCAATGAGATATTTAGGAAAAATACCCAATTAGGGATTATGTCACAAATGTTAGCCCATTTGTCAATGTGAAGGGTGAGATAAATTCAGAAACCCATACAAGTTTAGGGTCAGAGCTTGATCCTATCTCGTTTGAATCAAAATGTTATTCACGCGGTATCACCTTGTGAATTACTACGTGATTCCAACTCGATGGGATACAAGCTCAGACCCTAAACTCTCAAAGGTTTCTCTGTAATTCTTAAGGCCTGGCGTCCACCAACTACGATATGGCACCGATATGGTCTACGATACACCTCCCGATAAAAAAATCAAAATCGCGTTGGAAGGTCACCTGATATCGGGGCAGTTGACCACGTTTCTGCGATTAGACACCGATAAAAACTCCATACAATGCGTGGTTGATTGGCATGTCTAGACAGAAATCTACGATTTTGCACCTTCCCGATATGTCTCCGATATTTGCTTTTTGTATCGGTGCCATATTGGTAGGTCTAAATTTCTATCGTAGTAGGTGGACGCCGGGTCTTATTGAACATACCCATTAGCCATCTGAACCAGTGATATTCCCGTTGGCGACATAGAGACTGGATGGTTGGGTGAGCGGACACCAGTGAGCCATGACCGGTGCCGGAGTCAGTCGACCATGACGGGGACCAGTCAGCCATCGCCGTTCACTGATGGCGAAGTGGCGGAGTCTGAGCGCAGTGGCTCCACCTGGTAGGAGTTGTCACCTTTCTGTGTTTGACCCTGAACTCTAGACAACTCATTGGTGACGTACCTGTGATATGTATCAGTAAACATATATATATGAATATATTTTCATATATATGTAAATATTTATATATGTATATATGTATATATATTTATTCATGTATATATGTATTTATTTATTTTTTTTTTTTTTATATAGTAGTATATATTTTTTATATATTTATACATACATATATGTGTATATATGTATATATATTTATTTATGTATATATGTATATATATATTTATTTTTATATATATTTTTTTATATAGTAGTATATATTTTTTTATGTATTTATACAGACGTATATGTGTATATATGTAAGAACATTCATTATCCATCGTATAGAAAATTTCCAACTTAAATGTATCGGGACTCAGTAAATTACTACCCATTGTTTAAAAACTGTCTAATACAATAATCTTTATATACAGATTTAAACTCCATAGTATTAGGATATTTTTGATTGTTTAAGAATGTATTTATAGACTATGGATAGCATTTGCAGTAAACAAGATTATGGTTCAGAACAGTCTATTTTTCCTGAAATTACACTCTTTAATCTGAGATATAGTCTATTTGCTAGTATTTATAGCGTTAATCCATTCCCAGTGAACAAGAAACTATGGCTCAATAAGATACCATAGTGATTCAATCTAGAATTCCCTGTAACACCTCTAAATGTATACCTACTAATCGAGTATATGTATCTAAAGTGTAAATGTATTGTGGCTAAAATAAGACATAAAAGAAGATTCCTAGTCGAAAAATGGTGACTGCATTTCTTGATATGGGAGTTGGTTTTGAGATTCGTTCTCAAATATTTATTTGAAATAAAAGTTTATAATTTCTAGTAGGAGTGGGAAACCGAGAACTTTTTATTTTTTTTTTTTTCTGATAAATATCCACCGGTAAGGTGTTTATTCAGAAAGACACGATATCTGAAAGTAGTCCCGGCGGGAAATAACTCGATGATTCGGCATAGAACTAGGGAAGTTTGTGTGATGTATTTGATTTATTTCCACAACATTTCTGCTGACATTTCTGGGTGAACCTGTGGCTGTGATTCAGTGTTTTATCATACAGGGCAGTGATACATGTCCTCTTGTTCATGTTAAAGCACCACACTCGTCCCTGGCCCATTGTATCAGTGAGAACATCGCTTCATTAGTAAGAACCACTTTCCATTAGTCACCCCCCGATGACGGCGACACCTATTTGTCATCATCTGCATCACCAAAAGTTCAGCAATTATCCTCGATCGGGGCCCAGGCAGGTACGTGGTGCCATCTCCACCATAATACACCTCCGGTTGTCTGGTGCCATTAGAGACAGCGTCCTCTGCCAACAATCTCTATTGATGTGGATTTCGGCGAAAATTACTCGTTCTTTCTCCGATAGCATTCCCCGGAAACTCGGAATCTGGACACTTCATCGTTAGTATACTACGTTTTTGTGGAGTAAATGATGGACACAAGGTTACATAGAGGAAGTCCCCAACTGATTTATTTTCATAGGTTGAAAGTAACTAAAAACTAATCCCAACTAATTCCAGGTATATCCCAGATGCCCTTTTCTTAAAATTTCCCCATCTGTTTTGCTAGAAAACCTCCGAAAATTAGTATGAACAATACCAAAGCTAACCAATCCCACATATATCACACATGCTTTTCCAAAGCATGTCCCCAAGTCTCTTGCTGGATACCCAGAAAGAAACTCACGAAATGAGAATAACTTAGGGACCAAGCTAGGGACAAAATAATTTTCATCGAGTGGATTTCCGATTTGATCTCACCTCCGTATGACATTATTGATAAATAAAACAAATCACCAAATTAGCAATCGAGTATCGGGTACACTATCTTCACGGCCGTGGAGTATCAGTTCCTAATGCTAAGCCTATGGAATAAAATATCGGACCTCCGAAAACCCACATAACTGTATCACAAGTTTACCATTGCGAAATCACTGGAAATAATAACCCGTAGCGTAAACTGTCCTATTCACATAGCGTAGCGTCCGTAGCGTACCACAGCGGCAATACGTAGCGCAGGTAGTGTCTTGTGTGAGGTGTAGCGCTCATGCAAGCTCTTGCGGTAATGGTGGCAAGGGTGTTGGAGTCGAGGGTGAGAAGTGAGGAGGGTGTGTAGTGGGGTGAGGAGGGGTGCAGGCGGTACTGTAAACTTGCTCAAGTCTTTGATTATGAACATTCATTAAATGATTTAAGAAAATCGGAATACAATTCATTATAGCATGTGTCCTTCTCTGACTGGCCCATGAATCAAAGACTTGTCCACTCTGACCAAAATCTGCTGTTTATGACCCCAAGCCACTCCCTGTAACCCTATACCTCCCTCTACCCCTCCCCCCTAACCTCCTCCAGTTCCCTGTGTCACTCAGAAGGGGTGGAGGGGTAGGATACGGGGACTGAGGCCAGTCTAGGAGTGGACTAGACTTGCTCAAGTCTTTGATTATGAACATTCATTAAATGATTAAAGAAAATCGGAATACAATTCATTATAGCATGTGTCCTTCTCTGACTGGCCCAAGAATCAAACCTGTATCACTCAGAAGCGGTGGAGGGGTAGGATACAGGGACTGGGGCCAGTCTAGGGGTACTGATGAGTGACAGTCACACCCTCCGCTCTCACAATAGCCGTGAGAGCACCGCCCCGCCCTCCCTCTTGCGTCCATTGTGAGAAGTACCCAATCAGGACCCGGCGCGGGGTGTGTGGGGTGGAGGAGGGGGGTGGGGAGGGGAGTAGAGGGCTGGGACTCATTATCACCGGCCGCTTTCTGTCCGGTAGGGCCATCTCGCCGTGTGAACGGTCACCAGTAGTCATCCTGGTAGCAGACCCCCGTCATTCCACCCCTCACCTGCTTCAGAGGCACACCTGGAGTTAACTCACTCACTCAGGTACCGTGTGGGTCGACAGACACCCTCAGCAGTGATCTACTTACATGTAGAGGCTCATATCTACCTGTGGGGATACTGTATAGAGGAGAGAGGGTGTTATTCTATGAACCAGGGACCATGATACAAGGTGAGATCGCCACCTCCTGGGTTTAACTTTAAGGAATGCTGCATACCTTGCTGGGTTTATATCATACACCGTTGTGATACCTGTAGCGGGACTCCTACCACAGTTTGTGTTACCTTCTCGCAGAGTGTGTATAAGGTGGACGTCTCTCAGTGGCTGCCGTGCCGCTTGGTGGCAGCACAGGTCGTACTTTCCCCGAACACGACACGGTCGGCGTCCCCCTCCCCTCCCCCCCGTCCGGGCGCCGTTCGGGTCCCGTGGACGCCCGGGTCCCGGTCTCACTCACTCCCGAGCGTCGCCGAGAGACGCGCAACGTTAAGCTCAAGACGCGCGGCAGACGCCGGGCAGACGCTGGGCAGACGCGGGGCAGACGCCGGAGTCTGCCGTTCTCAGCGTCCCCCAACACACCTGGAGAGAGAGTTGGAGAGAGAGAGAGAGACAGACAGAGAGAGAGAGAGGAGAGAGAGAAACTAGAGTCTCCAGGTAACACCACACTGGAGTGAAACTCAACCTGGTTCCACCTCCACCCGGAGAAGGCAGTCTGGACTCTTGCCGAGGACGACGGCGTTGGAGGTCGTACTTGACGGCGTGTACTCGAGTAGAGGCCGGGTGATAAGGTCCTGCCCTCGCCGTGTGGTGTAAGGTCTACGGGAGTTGTCCCTGTACCACCACTGTATCTACAATACCACAACTACTACTACTACTACTTACACATGTGTCTACCACTGCTACTACCACTGCACCAGACCAGGAGTTCTTAACACCTCGTGGAGTAGTACCCCAACAGGAGGAACCACCAGTGTCATCATGAACAGCCCCACAGAGGTCAGCAAGATGCAGGGCACCTCCAGTAAGTACCCCTTCTCCTCCAGTAGCCATACCCCATTCCTTCAGGGTGTAAGGCGTACAGTTCTGTACTTGTATGAATCTCATTGTTAAATTCCATGTTGGACTTGGTCTTGTCCTACAACCCCCTTACACCTGCGAAGGATATCCTTTTATCTCACCACTGATATTTTTGTCCCATAAGGTTAACATTGGGAACCCATTCCCCATGCCCCTACGAGTATAATATTGCAGTCCCTTCTCCATGGTCTATATCTCCTGTGTATTGTCCATTCTTTTAGTGTGCATGGGAGGGAGATAAATCCAGAAAGCAACTCATTCTGGTCTGAGTCGTTGTTCTTGGTCTCTTCTTTATTCTTGTCCCAGGACGCCTCTCTTGAACTTATTTATTGATTAATTGTTACTGCAGCCTTCCGTACGCAATTCTTTACGTGCTTACCAATGACCTTCAGCTTTTAGACTGAAGCCTTTGGCATCATAGGAAGTAGGGAGAGAGGGGGGATTGTCTCAGTGGAAGTTCTGCAGTTATAGGGGAATTCAGAACATAAAAAATACCCCCAGAAAACTAAAGAGGGATCTTTATTATCCAATGAATCATCTTGATAAGTTATATGAATTATGCCCTGCTTTATCTAATGAATATATAAGTTGATAGCAACAGATTACCTGGGGAAAAAAGTTAAAATAATCTCAACAATAAGATTGCAAAGTAAATAAGAAAATTGACATCACCCAGTTCATCCTTGATTGTCATAAGAAATGCAGATTTATCCTGTTTGTGATTTATTGTACTGAGAATACAAAATACCCCATTTCTTGTTAGGTAGGTGGGAAACTTCCCTCTTCTTACATGCACAATGTCTGGGTGTCAGGTGTGTGAACTTTTTAAACTTCATAAACTTCCTCAAGTTGAGGTATGATGTGATGACATAGATGGGCCTCGAGATTCACTCCTCAATAACTATCATTATGAACAAAACATCCAATTTCCCTTCTCAACTCACTCTCTTTATATATCTATCAGCAGAGACAATTTGGACTTTATGGGGATAGCATTATCATAAAGGCATATTAGTGGGGTGCTAACTATGGACATGAAAGTGAAAGTGAATCTAAGGAATCCACAGATGAAAATAAGTTAATGTATGGATATCAGCATACTACAAATTGTGATCATTTACACATCTTTCTTTTTTAGTAAAACGTATTTTTCATACGTGAGCTTATATAATGCAGTTGATCAACTTTAATAGGCTTGATATCTTAGCGGAGACCTACTATTGACAGGAAAATCAAAGTGAATTCAAGAAAACCTCATCGGCACATGAAAATAAGTTACATTATAGCAATAACAAAACCACATAGGCACATGAAAATTAGTCAAAGTATAGATATTTAAGAAACCCACATAGGCACATGGAAATAAGTCTAAGCATAGATATTTAAGAAAACCATATTGGCACATGAGAATAAGTCAAAGTATGGATATCTAGGAAACTCTCATTGGCACATGGAAATAAGTAGATATTCAAGAAACCCACATCGGCACATGAAAACAAATCAGAGTATAAATATTTAACAAACCAACATTGGGACATAAAAATAAATCAAAGTATAGATATCTAAGAAAACCATACCAGTGCATGAAAATAAGTTAGAATATACAATTACTTCGAAGTGTGATTTTATTTGATTGATTAACTATAACAGCACTAAACACCTGTGGTCTATAAGTACGGGATGAAGTATACATATACGACCAATAACGTAGAGGGGAATACGCCAAGAGGCTAGACCGGGTCTAGGTCCCGGTACACCTGTGTGTGTGTCTTAATAAGGCAAGTTGGGGAGTCACAGCACACACTCCCCGCCCTGGAGCACCACGGCGTGCCGTACAGGTACACCTCACACCGCTAAGGGGCTCCAAGTGGCGCGGGATCCAAACTGGATCCGGACCACTCAGCCAGCCCGCCCGCCGTGATCCCCCTCACAAGGCGAGGTAATGATCGCCGCGCTGTGAAACCACCTTAACAAAGGAGCCACACAAAGTCAGGCCCGACACCGGCACCGGGAGACCGGGCGGCGCGGGGGGCCGGGGCCGGGAGGGATCGCGCCTAATCCCGTCAGACTCCCCCCACGGAACACCGGTCTCGGGGAGGGGTGGATGCTACGGTGAACATGCTGTATAGGTGCGCGGGGAATGCATTGGGATGTGTATTGTAAAGGTTGCTCGTGGTGGAAAAATGGAATGGGGGTAAAGGGGTGGTATTTGCTTCATTACTGTACCTATTGCGATCATATGATGTTTATTGTATTTTGGTAAATTATTATATTTTTGTAATTTATTATATTTTTGTAATTTATTATATTCTTGTAAGTTACTATATTTTTGTAACTCATTATATGTTTGTGTATTTTTTGTAATTCATCCTATTTCTTGTGATTGATCATATTTTTATGATTCATTCTATTTTTGTAATCATTCCTATCTTTATAATTCATCCTATTTCTGAAATTCATCCTATTTTTACAATCTAATTTTATTTTTGTCATTTTTCATATTTTTGTAATTTAATCATAAATAATCTGTATATCAGCTATATATATATATATATATATATATATATATATATATATATATATATATATACATATATTTATACATATATATGTATATATATATATGTTTATATATACATTTAGGCCTACATCTATGTATGTATATATACATATATATATCAAGGTACAAATATCATAATAATTTTCAAAATATAGTTCATTTCTCAGTGTAAGAATCCTATAAGTTCATGTGGGTGCTCGGTCCCGCATAGTTTCAAAGATTAAGGCTATACCTCTATGTATTATTGTATAGCTAGAGGGCCACACCCATGCATAGCCTATATACAGATATATAAGGCTTTTGGCCGGGTATTATAGGTGGATGAGGGAAGATTTCTATTGAGAATTTAAGCTAGATTAGGATTATTAGATATGATCAGGAAAACTGTCTTATGTCCAGATTAAAAAGTGAAGTGATTAAAAAAAGTTAAGATGATATAGCCGCCTATGTAGAATGCGGCTCAAGTGAGCGCATATAGATGGGTCCCGTATATGTTTTAGTATTAATGTTGGGCGGGTGTGGTTAACTCGTAGAAATACACAAAAAGCGTCATATGGGGTTAGATTCAAGGGTCACTTTAGATCTAAAGATTAGAAAGTTAGTAGGTTAAATATAGGTCTATATCATCCAGCAGTAAGTTGATGAATGTTATTAATACATCCACCTTCTGACAAGTTAACACAATTATAGGGAAACATCATATAATTCACCGATAACTCAGGACATATAATTGAAGAAATATCAAAAGCATTCCTACTGGAGCTACGGAGAATACGCACCCCAACCCACACTCCTCATATTTCTACCCCAGCAGACCGCAGTCCCCGCCCCAATTTGCCGGCCCCGGGCTCCCCGTACCCCCGTCCCCCCCGCGCCGGGGCCCTGCCCCCCCCCTCCCCCCGCCCCGGCGATGCCGTGCGGAGGGGCCGGGCGGCGGCTGACGGCAGGTGCTCGCACGCCTCCCCGCCTTTGATGCGGCACCTTACCGGGAAGCCACAGCCCCGAGGCCGGCCTAAGCTGCGGTCGGGGTTCCGCTCGTTTAGTGACCGGGGCCGGGGGGGGGGGGGGGAGGGGGGGGGGGGACATATTAAGAATATACAAGTCGTGTTCATGGCTTGGGAGGCTTTGTAGTTAAAGGTAGGTTCTCTATAAAGAGACTACATCATCCTAATTGTGTGCAAGACATTTCTATAGGGAACACACACACCTCTGCCTGGTTTGGGATACACTAAATATAAAAGAAACACATGTAGCAACTGTATTTATCTATGAAGGTGTGGGATGTATTTATTCGTAGCCGTTTCCATATTCAGATTAAATGAACGAGGTGTAAATAAAATTATGAAGAAAAAAAAAATCGGCCGCCGAGGGTCACAGGTCCCACCGAAAACCTTAGGGCGGAAAAAAATTATTTATGATATTCCCATCCTCAGCAGGATCTGGAGATTTAAGAAGAAACCAACAAGTTTTAGTTAAAGTTGTTATTCTCCATGACTTTGACGTGGAGTTATATGAACGAGCGACAGCGGAGTGAATATCACAGCATTCAAACGAGTTGGAGAACAACTTCTTTGACCAAAACAAGTTGCTTTCTGTATCTATCTCACCCCTGTACACACTAAAAGAATGGACAACACATAGGATATAACCCATGGAGAACGTACTGCAATACTCGTAGGGGCATGGAGAACGAGTTCCCAATCGGCCAATGTTAAGTCTATGGGATAAAAATACCAGGTGTGAGATAATAAATGATACACTAAAGTTCCTGGCACGGACTACAGTCCCACATGAGGGGTAGATAATTATATAAACAGTATCCGCGCAGAACTCTGGGCCTCGGTCACTGAACTTAGAATGAGCGGAATCTCAGGGGATGTCTCGACATACTGAGTCCTACCTGACTACAGTCGTTAGGGGGACTTACTGTGATACAAACACAGTGATTAGGCTCCAAACACCGTCATTAGACAGATATAACCTTCAACGTGCTGATGAGTTGTAATCCAAGGCCATTAAAATGCGTCGTCAATGGAGGGTTTGTTTTAGTGAAGGTAGCTGGCAGAGTTACGTTCTTTATTTATACACTGCTACATTTATTGAGGTCCGCAACTGGAATCACCCTGTGTGGTCTCAAAGTGGAATTCACATGGTGGGATTCATGTACTTCACAGGGTTCAAAGTCTCGTGAGATTCGGTTCCTTGATAAGTGGAATTCACACGGTGGGATTCATGTACCTCACAGGGTTCGAAATCTCATGAGATTCGGTTCCTTGATAAGTGGAATTCACACGGTGGGATTCATGTACTTCACAGGGGTCAGAATCTCATGAGATTCGGTTCCTTGATAAGTGGAATTCACATGGTGGGATTCATGTACCTCAAAGGGTTCGAAATATCATGAGATTCGGTTCCTTGATAAGTGGAATTCACACGGTGGGTTTCATGTACCTCACAGGGGTCAGAATCTCATGAGATTCGGTTCCTTGATAAGTGGAATTCACATGGTGAGATTCATGTACTTCACAGGGTTCAAAATCTCACGCGATTCCGTTGATTTTTAGGGGGGAATGTCTTTAACAACTACAAAGGGAATACAAAGGGAAAAACATGTCTCTGGGAAATGAAACCATATAATCTAGATGAAGAAATTGTTTTCAAGTACAGAATCTTGCAGCAGGATTTGTCTCAGACAAACACCCTGTGAGGTACATGAATCCCACCGTGTGAATCACACTTTAGATTCATTACACATCAGCTTCTGTATCCAGCAATCCTGTCTCCACTTATTGCGAGTTTTCCGGGACAAAACTGACCACTTCCGGTCATCGGCAAGTTCCGGTTCCGGTCGACGTCGGGGATGGTCGCCGTTGGCGGGCCGCGGGCGCGTCGGTCCGATCTGACGTCTCCAGGCCCCCCGTCACCCCTCCCCACCCAACACCACCGCGCCGCCGGCTTTGTCGCCGACGACGCGTCCATTTCCGGTGACCGGCAGCACTTCCGGTGGCAGATCGACGATGGGGGACTGACACGAAGGTGATTTCCGGGGCGGGAAGCGGTGCGGCGGGGGACGGGGGACGGAGTGACGGGGTGCACGGGAGGGGTGCCGGGAGCGGGGTGGGGAGAGGGGTGTGAGGAGTGTCAGTGACTGGGAAACGATAGAAAGACTTCAGCTATAACAGTAATGTATGTAATATGATAGAAATAACACAAGTACTCAATTTTACCACATATATGTATATATTAATATGTATATATACATTTGTATCTATATATATATGTGTGTGTGTGTATGGTGTATATGTATATATGAATGTATATATATAAATAGATATACATATATACCATATATACATATACATACATGTATATACATAGATGTATATGTATGTATTCAAAAATATGGAAATATATATATATATATATATATATATATTTGTGTGTGTTTGTGTGTGATAAAATTGAATACATGTGTTAATAGAAAACGGTGGGAAGTTATTGAGTATAATTTAATCGATATTATAGATTTCGGATAAAATTGAAAAACGGATTAAGATATTAAGTAGGCCTGAGTTATAAGGGAAATGTGTGTTATGAAGCACATGTACATAACAGAGAGATGCATATCTGGTGCTGGGATGGAGAGAACGGGAGAGACACAGTCCAGAAAGGGCCAGGACGATTAGGGATTACCCACATGCCAGTAAGAGGCAACGTGGCCGCATGTGTCTCCCGGTACTCCGTATAGAGAATAGAAGGTGGAGATGCGACTGAATGTAGACAGAAGGGTGCCAGCAGCCAGTCGTCCATACTCTCCATTCTCCAGTCACCCGGGCATGGGTCCAGGACGGGTGGGGGTGATACTGTGATAGGCAGTTGTCTGTGGTGTGAGGCACAGGGAGGGGGTGAGGATGATATTGATGGGCAGTTGTCTGCGGGCTTCTGTGGGGCGCCGCTAGGGGGCAGGACCAGTGATTTCCGTCTGACTTCGCGGAGATCAATATTTGATGACTGGGCGTTGGTTCTGCACACCCTGCCTGACTTGATCCATCCTACCCCCTCACCACACACACACCCCTCACACACACCCCTCTCCTCCACACCCCAGCCTCACCACACACACCCCTCACAACACACACCCCTCACACACAGCCCTCACCACACACACCCCTCACCTCACACACACACACACCCCTCACCACACACACCCCTCACCACACACACCACCCCTCACACACCCCTCACAACACACACCTCCCCTCACACACCCCTCACACACACACCACCCCTCACACACCCCTCACCACACACACACCCCTCACCACACACACACCCCTCACCACACACACACCCCTCACAACACCCATCCCCTCACCACACACATCCCTCACCACACACACCCCTCTCTTCCATACAAGACAATACAAAAGACCCCGCCCGTACGCACCCCGGTCCTGACCGCCTCCACCCCCGGACGTCCCGGGCGCACCCCTCGACCGGCACCGTCCCCCCCGCACCGGGCCACCCCCGGGCCCTCACCGCACCCCGGGCCCCGGGCCCACGACACGCCGACAACACCGGGGACGATCACCCCCTTGTCGCGGTGTCTCACGGGGCGGGGGGCGGGGGGTGTTGACCGGCCACACGGCCGCCCCTGCCCGGTTGGGTTACTGCCAGGTGGGCCTGTGTCGTGGGGAGAGAGGAGGGGGGGGGGCGGAGGGGAGAAGGGGGTGGTATAAGTGAAACTTGTGGTGAGTATTACACCTGTGAAAAGGTGTCCATTTTGGAGGGGTGTTCGAGGGGTGTGACTGATTTTCCTCACCTGGTAGACATAGAGCTAGGTGTATATAAAAGGGGAGGCCTCACAATGTCCATATGATACCGTACCACATATGGTGGGTTGTCCAGTGTTGGTTGTATACAGGAGTGGATTGCACTACTGGACAGGTACATATATGGGCATATAAAGGGCAGGTATCACAGTGTCCATATGATATAGCACCCCATATGGCCAGGGGTCCAATGGGGTAGGGGTTGTTACCCTTGTTACGTATTTATCTATACGGACCATCTGAATACCCTACACCCCACTGTATAGACACCATAAAACATACAAATGAACTCTTGGTCATAAGGACCCCAATGACACTCAAAAACAGTATATTGTAATAAATGTATAGGCCTACATCATATGTAGTATCAACGAGTATAGAAAAAGCGTTCTCTATACTCGTTGGCAGCAGGGGGCTTACATGGGGCCTAAGTTTGGCCTAAATAAAAAAAAAGGCCGCGCATAGCCTAAGAAGGCCTAAAGGATAAAAAAAGGGATAAAAAAAGACAACATGTGTATTTCTTCAATGTAGATTTATTGACATATTTATCAAATATCCCAGTAAATGGTACTACTAATAGTGGTCATTTATCCCCTCAAGGTCATATTACCACCTGTATCCCACCTTCAGTGAATACCATTGTGGTATACGCCCATATCATGGAATACAGGTAAATATACGGGCTGAGAGAGTCCTCACATATCACTGCACATATGGACTGCCCACTGGTCAGTATCGGGTACGGTATGGTACTCGGGGTTCTACAATAGAGGGGTATGGAGGGGTGCACAATGGGCAGGTGAGTGGTCAAGCTGTGGGGGGTGGAGCATCGCCACCCCACTGACGGCTGGAGTGTATAGTCAAAGGAGGGCGATGCCCACAACAACCACCCACAATGCTACAATACGGGGGCAGCCAGGGGCCCGTTTAATAATCGAGGATCGCACATGTTTGCCTTTTTATCCTACCCCGAATAAAAAACGCCATAGGCTTAGAATGGGATTTGTTTATGTCACGGGTGTGACATAAAGTGTTGTTTATGCCACTACTTTCTGATACTGAAAAAATATGGTAACGGGGTAGGATAAAATCTAGACGCCACTCGTTTGAGTTTGAGCTTATTTATGCCACTCATTTTGTTGGCTCCGTAATGTCACTCGTCTTCGACTCGTGAAATTACGGAGCCAACAAAAATAAACTCAGACTCAAACTCGTGACGTCTCTTGATATTATCTCACCCCTGGTACAAGTTTAGCCATAGGAATAACATTAGTAAAAAAATACTCAACGATCAACACTGGATTTGCTAAGTCTATTCTAATTATTGTGAAATTTTGATGATATTTAATGTCATAGAAAAAAGGGGTGAGATGAATCCAGAGCTGCACTCGAATCGTAAAATAGACATTACTCCACTTGTTTGAATGGGCCGTAATCGTCACTCGGCTTCACCTCGATGACAATTGTGGCCCATCCAAACTTGTGGAGTATTGTCTTTTATACGTTTCTTGATGCAGTTCTATATAAATCTGTATACCATAGAGAACCAAGGGACGATGTGGGTCAACTTTATTCAACACTTATGGATGACCTTATGGACAGTTAGAGAACAGACTTCACTTATGAATGATATTATGGATGGTTATAGAACAGACTTGAATATCATCAGAACAATAACCCTTGCAGAGGTACAGAAAAGGGTCTTTATGTAAGATTTTAGATTATTAAACCGGTCCCAGTTTCTCCGCGCCAGCCTGCTATTTTGAGATCAACACGTATTTTTCTTTAATCTATTATGGATAAACAATATGGAGAGGGAGTAAAGAGAATTGAAAATTGTGCGCACATTTCATGTTTAATCTAATGCAGACACGATGGGGTTGGGTACCTGGGGTAAATTCTTGTAGAAATTTTGCGCATCTATTTTTTACAGACAATGATAGCTCACATACAGACAATGATAGCTCATTTTGTGTTGGCGATTCTCGCTTGGTCTGTCTTCAGCTTAATACCGGGGACACACCAAGCGAGTGAAGGCAGCGATCTCCAGAATCGCCCACACAAATTGGCGTGTATGTGAAATATTATTTCATAGGAATATCTCCTGCCTATAATTCAGCATCTTGGAAGCAATAATCAGGTGAAGTATGAAATAATATCTCACATATATGCCATTTTGTGTTGGCGATGCCAGAAATCGCTGCATTACTCGCTTGGTCTGTCTTCGGCTTCAGGGAGGTATAAGGATAGGCCTACAGACTTACACTGATGCTGGAGATACACCAAGCGAGAAACGCAGCGATTTCCCGAATCGCCAATACAAAATGGCCTATATGTGTGCTATTATTTCATATTTTACCTGATTATTGCGTCAGAGATATTAAAATTATGGGTGGGAGATATTATTATGAAATAATATCGCACATACACGCACATTTTTGTTGGCGATTCTGGAGATCGCTGCCGTTACTCGCTTGGTGTGTTCCCCGGTATAACTGAAAAGAACCCTCACCTGGCTACCCCGGGGTGGGGAGGGGGGGGGGGGGCGGGCGAGAGACCGGGCATGCGGTCTCAGTCTCCCGGGCTCTCCTCGAGGACAGGCCGATGACAAGACGGCCAGGAAGCCCCTCCCCACAGCCGAGGACAAGCAACTTTTCTCCGGGGGCCTTTGATTCGTAAAACCGGAGACACACCAAGCGAGAAACGCTGCGATTTACACAAAATGGCGTGTATGTGAGACAGTATTTCATTGTGAGCTATTGTTTCATATTGTTTCTTAATGATATCCCTCACCGATGATTTAGCATATCAGATGCAATGATTAAACAATAGATAAGTTGGCGTGAATCGTATATGGACGACACGCAAAGTGTTTAAAGCGTACAAATAGATGCATTGTGGGTACACATACGTATTAGGCCTGGCGTCCACCTACTACGATAGAAATCTAGACTTACCGATATGGCACCGATACAAAAAGCAAATATAGGAGATATATCGGCAAAATCGTAGACGTATGTCTAGACATGCCATCCCACCATGCATTGTATGGGGCTTTTATCAGTGTCTAATCGCAGGAACGTGGTCAACTGCCCCGATATTAGGTGACCTTCCGACGCGATTTTGATTTTTTTTCGGGAGGTGCATCGTAGACCATATCGGAGCCATATCGTGGTAGGTGGACGCCGGGCCTTACACATACGTATTACGCAGTGCCGTATTGCGGGCCGAAAATCAACCTCTCCCATGTACACCATCACATGGGGCAGACATTTTGGGCATTTATTCATATCACTGCTTACATTCGAGAGATTTGACGCTCTAGATATTTATCTGATCAATATGCACGTCTACATAGATGTCACGGAAATCGTCAAATGACAAGTAAATTGTCGCGATACTTGTCAAACGTCAGGAAATGACACAAAAAACTCGTGTAAGGGGAACACGCGGGGCTCCTGAGACCCACTCGTGACTGACTAGAGGTATTTTGTTGAATCTATATGTAGGTCCTTTAGGCCACTCAAAAAAACCAACTTGTTTCTCATCACCGTGTGCATCTACAAAAACAATTTTAGAAGATTTTTTTTTTTTTGTTAAAATAAGATGAACCTTGATAGAAATTATGAAAAGTATGTGTATTTAGTATCAAATTAAAGCTCCTCATGCCAGGGATGCGTTCAATATATAAACAGTATAAATCCGAAAACCCTGCGTATGCAGACACCCCGCATAAGCGGACATTTTGGCCCGGAACGGAGGGTGACCGCTTATGCAGGATTTTACTGTATGTCTAAAGCCCATTTTATGACACTTTTAAGCCATCTTTGATCCAGCAAAAAAAAAAGAAGAAAAAAGCGCCCTCATCATATTGTTCATGGCTTGGTGATGAGAAACAAGGTTTTTTTTGAGTGGCCTTATATAGGCCTATGTATATAGTGGGAAAACTGACTGGGCATCTAATCTGTGAATTTTTTATTTTTTTTATTTTTTCAAACATTTATTTCTACTCGGTTACACTCAGTCCGAGGACTGGTTTCAATATGTGCCGAGCTTGTCAGTTATATCATACATTTCGTCTACTTTTCAAAGTTTCGATGGAGAATTTCAATAACATATTTACATATACAAACATTCTGTTAGAAAATGGTCATGTTTCGATGGTGGAGAAATCAGGTTGTTGTGTTAGTGGCAACTCCCAACGCTTCAGAGCTAGGCTTAATTTTCCCGATACATAGTAATAGATGTGCTCGGTCTTGAGTTATCGATCTTGATAGTAAAATGGGAGGGGTATCTGTACTCAAATGAGGGTCTCGGGCTGGCAAGTACTTGCCCCGACACCGTTAGGCGTGAGATGCATATTTTCGGGTCCGTGAGTGAGTGACAATTCTTAGATTAGATGCCTGGTCTGTTTTCCCTTTATTATAATTCATACACCTTGAGATATCTTAAATTCATAAGAATTTACCTTTAATCGCCATTTGAAGTTTAATTCGGGCACGCAGAGCTGGTCTGTATAACAGTGTACGGCACAGTAGGCCGTACATGGTTTTTACTATATAGGGCACAGAGGTCAGCAAGAATAAGAACTATCTGCACAGGTATAATTTATTCATGCATGCATTCTTGTATATTATTACATATAATATGCATATTTATTATTTTTCTTTGTACATACTTATAAAACTTACCGACTGCTACGCCGCACACCATACATATAGTGTACGGCATCCTGTGACATCCATTATCATACAGAACATGTGGATACATCAGCGGAATGCGCCCTTCGCCTAGGGAAATATCTGATCAATAATTTACCACGTATTTATGACGTACGAACACAGCAATCCAGTTTTCACATAGTACACAAAAATATACGCATATATATTTTTATGCCCATCAACCTGCGATATCTAAAGAACACCCCCCCCCCTCCACCTCTGACGTCACACAGACATGCGCGGTGAGGTTGTAGCGCATGCGCACGTGGTGTTTCTAGTCGTCGCCCACAATCTGCACTGGGCTGTCATCAGCGTTCAATGTTTGCTTTGTTGTAAAAAGACCTGCAAATCTGTCTATTTAGGCATTGACGATGACCTCTGTCACATTCTGTTTCTGCGCAGGCGCACACCTGCAGTATTCGCGGGCAGACCATTGCCTGCGACACCGGCCACGCATGCACCCTCCTGAGGGGTGGAGGTGAAGGGGTAATGATGTGTGTGTGTGGCAGGTAAAGGGAGGGGGTGGGGTAGACTGGCTCCAGTCTATACTATCGTAAAACTGGATGAGTTTTAATCTGGGCCACTGTATGCCACAACTAGAGTTTGGCATAGTGATTTTACGAGGCAGAGCCGAGTGAAGTCCGGAGCCAAAACTCCAGGAGTGGAATACGGTGGCCACGATTAAAACGAATCAGGTTTTGATTTTATCCTACCCCGTCTCCTCGATTTTGGAATATTATGTGATAAAAATTCTGTAAGCCACTAGTGGCATATAAAACTCCGTATGCCAGGCAGCGTGGCATACGGAAACTCAATGTTAAGCCTATGGAATTTTATATTAGGGGTAGGATAAATCCTATGTCTACTCTCCTCGCTGGGATACATGGACTTTCCAACACTCTCCATACAGATATCATGGCTACTGCTCAGATATCTGATGGGACATTGATACCCTCTCACTTTGATCTTAATTGGGTCACAGTCAGGAGTTGGTTAAATTTATTGCTATGACAACAGAAACGGCCAGGGAACTGGAGGAGGGGAGGGGGAGGGGTAGGAGGAAGTATAGGGTTACAGGGAGTGGCTTGGGGCCATACAGAGGAGATTTGGATCATAGTGGACAAGTCTTTGATTCATGGGCCAGTCAGAGAAGGATACATTACTTATAAGCACAGGCTGTAAGCCTCACTTGTTATTCTCCGATGTGATGTAATGAACAACGCTAACTACTGGAATAGCATGTACATTTGATCCACCAAAGTGGAATTCCTATGGCTGGACTGAAGGAAGCCTATGAAGTCTAGGGTAAATAAATGAATAAAAAAACCAAAAAAAAAACCAACTTTATTCTGATTGTGATTTATCATTTAATGAATGTTCATAATCAAAGACTTGAGCAAGTCTAGGGTGGAGGTGAAGGGGCAATGATGTGTGGCAGGTAAAGGAAGGGGGTGCGGGTATGTAGGTGTGTGTGTGTGTGTGGGGGGGGGGGGGGCGTGTATGCTTTTTAGTATTCATCTCCCAACGCTTCCCTTTGACAAAACACACAGTATAAGAGCAGTCGAAACAAGTTGACCAAACAGCAAGAGCAATGCCTTAAAAGTTTTGTAGAGTGGATTATGCTTGAAAAAAATGTTCATTTATAGGAAAAAATCATAGGGTAATATACAGAAATAGGGTTACTGTAGTTGTAAGTCAGAAATACGCGGTATAATTATCAATTAGATTATCCCGAACCCCAATGCAGAGATTGAGCCTACTCTTACTGACATTTCACTGAGTATTTTCTATGAACCACTACTCTAGTCTGTTTTCATATTATCATCTACCTTAAAACGGCGCAATTGTGACTTCTATTGGTGTCGATTGATTGGCTGTACCCCGTACGTCACAGTGCGACGTATGGCTATGAATACAACATGGGAATAGGGATAAGCAGTATAGCCTACGTAGGAGATACGGCCACAGGTATATTTTTTTTATTCAATCAAAAATATTATTACCTCACCCCTGGTATTTTCCCCATAGACTTCATATTGGGAACTCGTACTCAACGCCCGTTGGGTATTTAGGAAAAATACTCAAATGTTAGCCAGGTAGTAAATGTTAGGGGTGAGATAAATTCAGAAATCTATTCAAGTTAACGGTCAGAGCTTGATCCCATCTCGTTTGAATCGCTGCGTAATTCACGCTGCTTCGCCTTGCCAATTACTACACGATTCAAACTCGATGGAATACGAGCTCTGACCATAAACTTTCATAGATTTCCTCTATAGAGCTCGATCACATCTCGTTTAAATCGCTGCTTCGCCTTGCCAATTACTACGTGATTCAAACTCGATGGAATACGAGCTCTGACCATAAACTTTCATAGATTTCCTCTATAGAGCTCGATCCTATCTCGATTGAATCGCTACATAATTCACGCTGCTTCGCCTTGTGAATTACTGCGCTATTCAAACTCGATGTGATACGAGCTTTCATAGGTTCCCTCTAGAGAACATCCTTAACGTTAGAACAGCTCAGCATGTGACAATACGATGCACAAGACATGCAATATTACCTACTTGTGAGTGAAGCATCGGCTTTAGGTCGTGACAACATCATACAACACCCTCACATCACGCCATATCACACAATCCTCACCTTACTTCACACACTTTACCCAGTCGTGTTAAATATACAGCTACCTCCTACCTATATAACCATACGACCATCCACAACGCAGTAAGTGTAGGAGCAAGGGCTACACTCTATAACGTTAAGTATACCGTATGTGGCTAAGTATATGCCTCAGTGAAGCACGTATGGAGTGTTGTCATGTTGGGTAACATTTGGGTGGTTTTGGGGGCAATAATATATTTTTTTCTGTTCTCCTTATTTTGCATTGGAGAAGCAGAGATTCGGCATTTGACACCTTGATGTATGATCATGAGCCGAAGGCAAGTTTTTTTTCCCAAATACTAGAGAATTCGCCCCGGATTTTCTCACCTCGAGGGAAACCTGTATTTCCTTAGAGGTCTCAATGGTTACTGGAGAACTCGTCCTGATACAATCCTGGGGTGGAAAATCGTGGGAGGGCAAGAAAATCCTGGTTCGACTTAATTTCTGGAGGATAAAATCCTGGTTCAACTTCATTTCAGGAGGATAAAATCCTGGTTCAACTTCATTTCGGGAGGATAAAATCCTGGTTCGACTTCATTTCGGGAGAATAAAATCCTGGGGCGACTTCATTTCGTGTTGAAAAAATCCTGAAACAACTTCGTTTCGGGAGGATACAATCCTGTAACAACTTCGTTTCGGGGCGAGAAAATCCTGGGATGACTTCATTTTGGGGCAAGAAAATCCTGAAGCAATTTCATTTCGGCGGGATTTCTCCAGTATTCGTGTCAATGCTCGTCTAACTGCGTGTCTGCGCGTTAAAAAAACTACCTGTAAAGTCGGTGAAGTTAATCAAGATAACGATCTCAGCATTTCCTGGTTTTATTGAACGTCCACTGACAAGAGAAGGAGACAAATTGTCACGCGATGCAGACATCCCGAGGTCCTGGTCAGGCAGAGACACGTGAACATGGGGAGCGTTTAATAATGTACACTGTGTGTGTGGTAAAACGGGCCGGACTACCACAGACACTGTAAACATCACTTAAGCCGGAGACACACCAAGCGAGAAACGGGTAATCCGTAATCGCCAACGCAAAATGGTGTACATGTATTAATAAACCTTTTAGCCTAATAACCATCGTTTCCTTCATTTATGTAGGTATTCTCTATTACACCATTGGCAGACTGAAAACCCCGCTTAAGGGGACACCCCGCTTAAGGGGACAGTTGGCCCGGAACGGAGGGTGTCCCCTTAAGAGGGGTTTTACTGTATATGTGAGCTATTATTTCATATTTCACCTGAGTATTGATTCCAAGATGCTAAATTATAGGCAGGAGATATTCCAATGAAATAATATCTCACATACACTCTTCTCCTTCATTCCCATGTCTATGTGGTGTGGTGTTTAGCCACCCATCTCCTTCATTCCCAGCAGTGATAATAGCCTATTTCCATTGGCCATCACCGATCTACAGTCAGGAACCACCGACAGACCTTCACTATTGCTGACACAAAATGTAAATAGGCTATTAGGAGAACACAGAAAATTTACCCCGTTTTTGTCGGCCAATGGAAAAGGGCCTATAGGCCTAAATAAACAATGTCGAATTTCTGCGAGTTGGAGAACAATGTTCAACTTTGAACAGAAGGAGTTGCTTTCTTTATTTACCTCACCCCTGTACACACCAACGAGTATACTCGTTGTACACACTAAAAAAATGGATGACACACAGGATATAGACCATGGAGAACGGACTGCAATACTTGTTGGGGCATGGAGAACATATATTAACCTCAGGAAGGTCCTATTGGGAATTGATGTTAGCATCCTAACAAACACCCTCACAGTTCGTGAGCTGCCCCCGTTATTCTGACCCACACGCCACCTAGCGGCTCCCTCACGGACTACCACGCATGCGCAGAGCTGCTCACACTGACTCCATCCATTATTGACCATACCGGAAGTGAGCCATTGATCCGCCGCCAGGGCGCGCCCCGGTCTCATCACGTGACCGGAGTGGGGGCAGGTGAGAGGCGTTTCTGGCCGGCCACCACCAGGTGGCAGGGTAGGGAGACTTGACCACGTGACCGGATTGAGTGGAGGGTTTTGTTTGTTGGGTTGATTTAATGTCCAGTTAACCATTATAGGTTCTTAATAGACTTTCTCAAGGTTCCTTTACACCACAAGGGTGGTGATCGAATCTATGTAATGAAATTAGATAGAAATCTCACCCGTACACACTTACCGAGGTAAATAATTATACTTCCCACACCACATAGACATGGTATAAGAAGGATTGGCCTTTGATATAGCAGTAAATCTACCACTGCTGGGAAGGAAGGAGAAGAGTGGCTGTAGTGGGACTCGAACTCACAAAGTCCTACAACCTTGGGATTACAAGTCCAGTTCCTTAACCTTGAGTGGAGTCGAATAAGGAATGAATAAAATGGCGGAGCTGGGATTTTATGAGGGAACTTACTTACTGTTGGCGGATTGATGTCCTTTCGTCGACTTTTGTCCTGGTAATACATCCCGATGCTGCAGGCAAAGGTATGTATATTTCCAGGACAAATTCCCACAGAGTAGAAACGTTTCCTTATTTTATCTCACCCCTCGTATTTTCCCCCATAGATTTAATATTTGGACCTTATATCCATTGCCCATTGAGTATTTAGAAAAAAATACTCAATGGAGGATTATGTGACAAAAGGGTAGCCCATTAGTCAATGTGAGGGGTGAGATAAATTCTGAAACCTATTCAAGTATTCAAGGTCAGACCTTTGAATCTCATCTCATTTGAATCGCAACGTAATTCATGCCTTGTGGATTACTACACGTTCAAACTCGATGGGATACGAGCTCTGCCCCTAAACTTTCATGGGTTTCCTCTATAGTTATATACCTGAAAACCTGAAAAGAAAAAAGCAATTTTAATTACTTCGCTGCTAGCAGTCATTCAATACGGCCCTAGGTCGCGAACATAATTAATACGTCATGGTTAGCAGCGGGTTGTATTTGATAGACATCCTACCACAGGTATAGTGATAATATTTGGGTGACATTTGTGACACAGATCTAAGCTGGGTATACTGAGTTGTTGAGGATGAAAATTTTCCTAATTCTATAGAATTTGTCCCCCCCCAAAAAATAAGCCAGAATTTTTGTACGTGATAATCTGACACTATGACGTGATACACTAGACGCACATTCTGTCATTTCCCAGTCAGATGCCTGTAATAGGGCACAACCTGATTTTGTGTTGTGAGACCTGGTGTTGGCCTCGAACTCATTATAGACGCGCGCCCCACTGGTTCCCGGCTGGTGTCAGAATACGTCTCATGATAACATCGACACAAGCCGTCTACCAGCATTGTATATCAAGACGCCATTTTGTCACGTGGTATTGAGAAACCTTACCTCTCCGGAAGGTGAAGGAATGGAGGGAGGAATGAAAGTGAGCAACTGAAAGGTGGGCGCAAGCCAAAAGGGGTGTTACGTTCAGTTAGCAAAGTCAGAGACTGAAACATGGAGAAAAATGGTAATTTATCATAAAGCTCCGACCTTCGGAGACATAAGTAATATATAATATGAGAAATAAGAGATCTACTCTATAAGAAATAAGTAATTTATTATAGAGAAAAAAGTTATCTATCCTAGAGAAATCAGTAATACATAATATGAGAAATAAGAGATCTATTCTATAAGAAATAAGTGATTTATTATAGAGAAATAGGAGTGAAGGCCCTATTGCATGGAAGACTGTATATTATATCTCACCAATGGTACCCCGGCCCCTAAACCGAAACCTTGGGAACTTTTACTCAACGCCCATGGGGTATTGTAAAAGAATACTCAATGGGGGATGATGTCAGAAACATTAACCAGTTAGTCAGTGATAGGGGTGAGATAAAAACTTAACCGTACTCGATCCATAACCACTGGAAATGTGCCATTTGCTTTGATTTGCTGTGTAATTTCAGTTGGATTTGCCTCGTGAAATTCCTCAGTAGCCATCATTTTCAGTAGCTATGGATCTTGATGCAGTTTCTTGATTCTCAGAGATAGCCATAGATGTAAAAAAAAGGATCATGTGGTGGAGAAGGCTTAAGGGGGGCGTCCACCAACCACGACAAGGTTACGACAAGCCCCGACAAGAAAGTTCCCGTCGGCGCCTTGTCGTAGCCTTGTCGTGAAGAGGGAAGCTCTGCGACAGCGTTGTCGGGGCGTGTTGTAGGTTGCATGCTCCACCTAAATATTCTAGCGTAGACCTCTGCAACAACCTCCAGACATGCCACAACACGCCACGACAAGGGTCCATAATCGAACATGTTCGATTTTGTCGTAACCTTGTCGGAATGCCCCCGACAGGCCCCCGACAAGCTTCATGTCGCAGCCTGTCGTGGCCTTGTCATAGCCTCTTGTCGGGAACTAGGGTCCACCAACCACAACAAGGCTACAACAAAGCCTCCAATCGTAGGCCTATCGTGGACCTTGTCGGAAAGCCATTGTCGTAGCCTTGTCGTGGTTGGTGGACACCCCCCTTTAGGGGTATCAAGGAAGGACCTTGTCAGGGTGTGAGGTGAGTGAAGGTGCAGATAAAGGTCAATTAGTGCCCACAGGTGGGTCCTTGCCTCTCACCTGGCACCTCACTAATGATTACAGTCCACACAAAGAGGTGGGGCAGAAGACAAGCTGGTCAGTGTACAGGTCCCCCCAACACGGTGACCACCACTGGTCGCCATCACCACCCCTCACTCCACTCCCACCACCCCTTGACGCCCACCCACTCCACCCTACACCTAGACTTGCTCAAGTCTGTGATTATGAACATTCATTAAGTGATTAATCACAATCAGAATAAAAGTTATTATAGTATGTATGCCCTCTCTGATTGGTCCATGAATCAAAGTAGCCAGGATATCCGTATGGAGAGTGTTGGGAATACTGGAGCTAAATTTCGACAGAAATCCAACATCATTGTACCAGTCTCTTGTATCCCAGCAAGGAGGGTAGCCATAGGATGCAGGGAATGGAGCCAGCCTGTATCCTAGCGAGAAGTGTAGCCATAGGATGCAGGGAATGGAGCCTGTATCCCAGCGAGGAGGGTAGCCATAGGATGCAGGGACTGGAGCCAGTCTCCTGTATACCAGCGAGGAGGGTAGCCATAGGATGCAGGAACTGGAGCCAGCTTGTATCCCAGCGAGGAGGGTAGCCATAGGATGCAGGGACTGGAGCCAGCCTGTATCCCAGCGAGGAGGGTAGCTATAGGATGCAGGGACTGGAGCCAGCCTGTATCGCAGCGAGGAGGGTAGCCATAGGATGCAGGGACTGGAGCCAGCCTGTATCGCAGCGAGGAGGGTAGCCATAGGATGTAGGGACTGGAGCCAGTCTACCCTACACCCTGCTCATTGCAGGCACCACGGTTATACTGCCCCGCTGTGACAAAAAAGGGAATCTAGGGGTAAACTTAAAAATCAATTCTGACGTCGTGAAAAGAGCATTCTGGGAAGGGGGAGTCGGATGACGTGGTGTGACAGTGACGTAGTGTGAGTGACAGGTGCCCGGCTGTACCCTGCCATCAGCACCTGAGCACCCCGATAACCATCTGACGACACACCCGCCCTCTGCAGGCAACTCCCCTATTATCGCTCACTCCCCTATTATCGCTCACTCCCCTATTATCGCCCACCAGCCGGGGTCGCACTGTGCCACTCCTCCGTGTACGCACTGCCGTCCTGGTTACATACTAAAGAAGGAACCAACTACTTTTGGTCAAGTCATCGTTCTCCACGAGTTTGATGCGGAGTGATTTGAATACTATTTGTTGTGGTGTTGTGTTGCGTCGCAGTGGGTTTGCGATGGTATCGTCTTGAGCCCGTGTGGTATTCAGACACGGGTCTAACTGGTATCAGTCTCTCCTCATACCTTGATACGACAGCCTGACGAGGGTCAATTTGTCCCACCCTGGAGAGGACCACGTATGTGTGGTGCGGGAAGTAAAACACACTCACCTCGGTAATACACGAAGCAAGTGAAGGCAGCGATTTCTGGAATCGCCAACACAAAATAGCATGTATATCAGATATTATATCATAGGACTATCTCCCGCCCATGATTTAGCATCTCTGAAGCAATAATCAGGTGAAATATGAAACAATAGCTCACATTTGTTTTGACGATTCCGGAAATTGCTGCATTACTCGCTTGGTGTGTCTCTGGCTTAAAGCTAAAGACACACCAAGCGAGAAAAGCAGGGATTTCCAGAGTCGCAAACGCAAAACCGTAATTACCATTAAACAAATGGACAGAGATTCCATCATGCTTACAGGATGTATTCAATTCCATATCGAATTAGGCTATTGATATGTCCTAGAAACCAATAGAATGACATCCAACCAGTTGATAGGTCTGCTCATTTGAAAAAGTTGCCCTTCTTTATTCTTAATCCCGGTTTCTGTCCCCTCTCATTGCCCTTGTCCTTGACCTTGTCCATACCCATCGCTCCCACATCAAATACCAGCCCCCCTCTGACCCCTCCCCCCCTCCCGCCCCCCGGCCAGGTGTCCCGGGCCCGCCTTACGTCAGTGACCGTCTGGCGGTCGTCACAGCCCGGCAAACTCCCCGCCGTGTGCGGGGGTACGGTCCCGTCCCCGGGGGGGCGCCCTCTAACCCCCCCCCCCCCGCTCCGGGACCGTCACGGCCGCCTCGCCGTGCTATACCGCGCTGCGCCCCGTCCCCGCCCACCTACTCGGCCCGCAACTCCCGTCACGGGGGGGCGGGGGGGGGGGGGTTCCCACACGGCCGTCTCGCGCCTCACTGCCCCCGGGTTTACAGCCCGCTACCCCGGCACAACCCCCCATCCCGGGGTTGTCCTACTCCCCCCCCCCCCCCGCCGGTCTTTTCACGGTAGGCAGGGCGGGAACAATCGGCCACAATCGGTGACAAATTGGTCGCCCTTGTCGGCCACCGACACCGACTTGTTCCACCGGCGCGGCGTGATCTCGCGAGAAGATGACGTCACGCGGGGGACGCCATGTTGACCTTGTGTCGTCTGTTGTTGATGTTTGACGAGACGCAGTGAATGCTGAAAATGAACTTGGCGATAGTATCATGTACTTAGACCTATATCTTATTGAAACCTAGGAGTGAATCTTTATCCCCATTTTATGCTATTTATAACATTTTTGAAATCCAAACAAGCAAGCAAACTTGGGTGTTATAGAGCCTACATAAAGTGCACATAGAATTTGGGACATTTCGTGTACATCACTTATACGATATATTCCACTAGTTAGCTCACTCTTGGTATCCCCCCCCTCCCCACTTTAACATTGGGAACTCGTACCTAACGCCTATGGAGTATTTCTTATACATACTATCGTGAGTATCTAAATATCCTGGGGCCCGTTTAATAAGAATCTATGACCGTATATGTAGACCCTTTTCTGTACGTCATATAGATCCAGGGACGATGTGGGTAACTTTTATTGGACACTTATGGACAATCTTATGGACGACTTCAATGCATGTACTCTCTAAGCGAATAGACTTAGATATCATTAAACGCTACCTCTTGTACGAGGTACACAGAATGGTCATCATGAACTAGTCTAGATTATTAAATGGAACACTTGCTCCGAGTGATAGTATATCTCATACGTGACATTTTGTGTATTTCAAGTCGGATCCTCATGTTATTATCCTGTATAAACTTACTATCCTGCCTCAGAATAACGCGTATATCTCACACGTACTACTTTGTGTATTTCAGGTGGGATTTTCATGTTATTATCCTGTAAAAACTTACTATCCTGCCTCAGAATAACGCATATCTCTCACACGCGACACTTTGTGTATCTCAGGTCGGATCCTCATGTTATTATCCTGTATAAACTTACTATCCTGCCTCAGAATAACGCATATATTATCTCTAACACGTACTACTTTGTGTATTTCCAGGTCGGATCCTCATGGATATTCCCTGCGTGGTGTGTCAGGACCACTCCTCAGGGAAACACTACGGAATATACGCCTGTGATGGGTGAGTACCGTGAACCATACGCCATAGGCTGCTCCACACGTTGTCACACCTTGATGCCCAGTAGTCACCGTACCACTCACGGTACACGGACGCCTCGGCCCCTTTGGCATCTCGGCCCCCCTACGGCATCTCTGCCCCTTCGGCATCTCGGACCCAGTGTCGTGGCGTCATCTCGGCCTCCTCGCGGCCGCGTTTCGCACTCCCTTAGCAGGATAACTGGATGGGGCTAAGGTTAGGGAAAGGGCTAGGGTTAGGTGGCATGTCTAGACATATGTCTACGATTTTGCACCTTCCCGATATGGCACCGATTTTGACATTTTGTATCGGTGCCATATCGGGAGGTCTACGATTCTATCGTAGTAGGTGGACGCCGGGCCTTAGGGTTAAGGTTTGCGATAGGGTTAGGGCTGGGTTAAGGATAGGGAAAGGGTCAGGGGAATGTTTTTCTGTTTGTTTTCTTCTAAGTAATCACATTGGAAGGCATTTCTCGTTTTCACACATGAAGGCGTGAAAGCTATGAAAGCGGTGGCGGCCGAGATGCCGAAGCGGTCGAGACATCCGTGTACCTCCCTCACACTGAGATACAGTGAGGGGTGTTCGGCGTACCCCACAGCTCACTGCTGCCCCCTGGGTACGGCTTCCCGAACTAATCTGTGTCACCTCTGTCAGGGGAAGATTTTTCTGGTACAGCCTCTCCTTTCTGTTTTTATGAGACCTCCCCGTTATAAGATATAACTTCCATTTACTCACTGATGATACTTTATTAAGGGCCTCAAAGCATCCCCTTTGTTATTGTTTTTTTTTTTTTTTTTATTATCAGGTTTTGTTTCCATTTCGAGTTTTACAATCTATACCTGATTGAAGTTTCTTATTCTAGAATAGAGTACAGTATATATATAATTCAAGCAAAACTCTATCTATTAGTATTAATCATCATACGGCATAGTTTAGTATAAATGTTTGCACAATCCTTCGCTGAAAACATGAACAGTGTCCCATGTACAACTTGGATACCTAGTTTTCTAATAGTAGATGCATTGCAACAATGGACGTTTAAAGCTCGATTGTACATACATATATGTATACATATTTACTATATACCCATGCCGTATATACTGTATATACGCACCGTTTCGGCATATGACGTAAAAAAACTGTACGGACCAGTAGTCCGTACACTAAAATACGGACCACCTTGCCATACACATTTATTAAAATTTCAGTTGTGAAGTAACATGAAATTGATTTTTTTTTTTTTAATTTCGGGTATATAGTAAATATATAACGTCCAACCATGCTTGTACAAGTCACAGAACTCGATCTCGATGATAATTTACGGTTTGTACGGAACTCAGCGTAAACGCCTCGGTCCGTACAAACCGTAAATTAGCATCTTGTTCTGTAACTTGTACAGCATGGTCAGGACGTTCTATATAAGAACCCCATTGTTTACAATTAATCACTTGTTATCGAAATTTCCTAGTATACATCCCCAGTTACCTATAGTTGGTATATCTATCGTGAGTCGTCACGTAATCCCAGGGTTCGAGGAAAATATTGTTTCATAGAATATCGATCGTATATGGAATTAATACTTCCCAAAAGAGTTTAAATTGTATCAATCATTAATATCTCTTTTCTTTTTTTCATTTCAGTTGCGCTGGATTCTTTAAGGTAAGAATCAGAACTGATTTATTCGCCCTCCGTGTAACCATTAGAATAAGTCAAAGCTGTTATAGAACATGACCTCCGCATACAGATATTGCATTCTAATACACTGACATCTACACATACCTACACACATTGGGCCGAGTTTAGAAGAGTAAGGAAACGTTGCCAAGTATATGTTCGGGCGATTAAACCGTGTTAAAGTCGAGTAATAAGTGGTGAATTGGGGGCGATATAAACGTTATTCGAGGTCGACTCCGCACCATACAAACCGCCTGACAGGTCAGCGACGGGTCGTTGCGTCGGCCATCGCCCAACTTGTCGCTCACAAGTCGTTCTTAAAGCCATTTACTTTGGGACCGGTATGTATTTACCGATTTTAACCACCGATTACAAAATCTGGCACTGTCAACCGATTGTTACAGCCTCCCAGTAAAATATTGGTAAGTGTAAACAGCAAAAATGCAAATCAGTTCAATGATTTCTCAACCCAAAAGGTCGTTAAAAAGATCGTCCGCTGATTGTTATCGCTCAGAAGTTCCCAGCAGGAAGAACTGATAATGTATCAGATGTTGAGATAAAAAAATTAATAAAAATTATTAAAAAAAAGAAGTTGTTCGTCACCATCTCGTTATGGAGATCGTCCGCTGTTTATCACCGCTTAGTTTATTACTGAGAAGTCGTTTCTATTCATCTTGTTACGAAGAGTGTCCACTGTTTATTATCGCTCAGTTTATCGCTGAGAAGTCGTTTGTATAAATCTTGTTACAAAGATTGTCCACTGCTTATTATCGCTCAGTTTATCGCTTGGAAATCATTCGTATAGATCTTGTTATGGAGATTTGCCGCTGTTTATCATCGCTCAGTGTATTGCTAAGAAGTCGTTCGTATTCATCTCGTTATGAAGATCGTCCGTTGTCTATTATCGCTCAGTTTATCGCTAAGAAGTCGTTCGTATTCATCTCGCTACGAAGATCGTCCGTTGTTTATTATCGCTCAGTTTATCGCTAAGAAGTCGTTCGTATTCATCTCGTTACGAAGATCGTCCGTTGTTTATTATCGCTCAGTTTATCACTAAGAAGTCGTTCGTATTCATCTCGTTACGAAGATCGTCCGTTATTTATTATCGCTCCGTTTATCACTAAGAAGTCGTTCATATTCATCTCGTTACGAAGATCGTCCGTTGTTTATTATCGCTCAGTTTATCGCTAAGAAGTCGTTCGTATAAATCTCGTTACGAAGATCGTCCGTTGTTTATTATCGCTCAGTTTATCGCTAAGAAGTCCTTCGTATTCATCTCGTTATGAAGATCGTCCGTTGTTTATCATCGCTCAGTGTAGTGTAGAAAGTCAGACACTCAACTTGACCTCCGCCGTATGGGAGCCAGAACGGCGACGGATTCTCCTCCGAACCTGCAATTATCATGCCGAAAATGAATACAATCCCCAACAAAAGAAGAAAAAAAACTAATATCACGGTGCTAATGCTTAGATAAAGGCAGCTAGATGGTAATGAAAATGAAAAATTAGTAGGAGAACTTACACGCATAAGCAAGTCATAATAATAATGATGATAATAAGTACATGAGTACAACAGATGTATACCTTATGTAAAGGTTAGAAAAAAAAATTGACGTACCAATTGAAGTTCTGAAAGGCTCCCCGCTGTAAATGGATATAATTATGTAAACAAAGGAATGTGCAGACGCATACCACCGCGAAGTACAGTGTATAACCTATTATTACACTCAAGGGTTATGTTTAATAATACGGTATATAGATGACGTATGACTTAATAGGCTGGATAGGAGTGTGAGTTCCACTGTTTTAAGTGAAGTGTGTCTGCTGTATTCTGGTGGAAATTTGGTTGAATTCCAAAAAATTATCAGGAATTGTAAACAGATTTTATAGGATTTCCGACAAAATTTCGGTTCAATAAATGAAAACTGAAAAAAACACCACAGAGACACCGGTCGATTCCGGTACAGATTTTGGGGGAATTCGACAACACCAACCGGCCTGATGCACCAGTGGGAACCCTGCTTTTAGCGTGGGACGTATGAAACAATAATCACAACGATTTCAGAATCGCCAACACAAAATAGGGATATCTCCCACAGGTGATTTATCATCTCAGAGGAAATAATCAGGTGAACTATGAAATGATATCCCACATACTGGCCATTTTGTATTGGCGATTCTAGAAATCGCTTGGTGTGTCTCCCATTTTAGGGTGATGTTATTTCATAGGACTATCTCCCGCCCATAATTTAGCACCTCAGAAGAAATAATCAGGTGAAATATGAAATAATATCCCACATACACACCATTTTGTGTTGGCGATTCTGGAAATCCCTTGGTGTGTCTCGGGCTTTAGCGCGATATTTTTAATAGGGATTTCTCTCGCCCATAATTTAACATCTCAGAAGCAATAATCAGGTGAAATATGAAATAATATCCCACATACACACCATTTTGTGTTGGCCATTCAGGAAATCCCTTGGTGTGTCTCTGGCTTTAGCGCGATATTTTTTATAGGGATTTCTCTCGCCCATAATTTAGCATCTCAGAAGCAATAATGAGGTGAAATATTAAAAAATATCTCACATACACCCCATTTTATGTTGGCGATTCTGGAAATCCCTTGGAGTGTCCCCGGTTTTGGGGTAATGTTCACATCAATCCGGTGGCTCATTTAAACCCCCAGACCTCCCAGAAACCACGACCCCCCTCTCAGTCGTATCATAATAACTCTCAATGAGATCATAAATTACTAACGATCAATTAACGACCCACACACTGACAGCATAGATGACCAATTAACTTTTCGTCCATGTGCAGTCTTTAACCTAATTAACACATCTGCAGAAACTCAATTAAAACTCATACACTTCATAGTCCCTCATGAATCTACACCAAAAACTATATCTTCTGATAATATTTGATTTTCCTTGAATATCAGTTTTTTCTACTGCACTGTTTTCTAGTTCTCATATCTTTCTATGAATATTATATTTCTTTACTGATATGGTTGCAATTTTCCCATATTTTTTTTTCGGTCCTTGGTGATTGATCATAGTCAGTGGGCACGCCTCTAAGACACTGAGACACTGGCCCTCTGCTCCTTTCCAAATACCACAGTGTTAGCACGCAGATAGTGAAGAGTTAGTTTTTTGTAGCAAGCTCAAAATCCATGTGACCCCTCTAACCTTTAGACAGAGTATTATGAGCGTGTGGCCTGCGCTCAGTAAAGATGACTAGTTGAACGAATCACACTCAATGTGGGATTATATATGTGATACATTTTCTGTTTTTTTTCTTTCAGAGATCTATCCGGAGAAATAGACAATACATCTGTAAATCTCGGCAAGGCAACTGCCCTGTGGACAAGACGCACAGAAATCAATGTCGAGCTTGTCGGTTAAAGAAGTGCGTAGACGCAGGCATGAACAAGGATGGTGAGTAGACATTACCATATACACGGTTCCGTTTAGACATTGTCACAGAGTGGACTCTATACAACATTGCATAGACATTGTCACACATGGTACCCGATGCAATATAAAGTAGACATTATCATATACACGATACTCGATACAATGCTGAACAGACATTATCACAAATAGTTCCCAATACAACGCTGCATAGATATTATCACACATGGTTCCCGATAAAACAGTGTGCT
Organism: Alentia gelatinosa; assembly: GCA_950022655.1. NCBI lineage: Eukaryota > Metazoa > Annelida > Polychaeta > Phyllodocida > Polynoidae > Alentia > Alentia gelatinosa. The sequence goes on along the minus strand of OX465580.1, from coordinate 9,412,043 downwards.
GACAATCATCATACATGGTACCTGCTTGCTCGCTAATTAGATATCAACTTACACGGTATGTGATACAACGCTGCGTAAACATCATCACAATTGCTACCCGATACAACACGAAGTAGACATGATCAAGGATGGTACTCAAGACAACGATGACTAGATATTACCACACATGTTTCCCGATACAACGCAGCATAGACATTACCACACATGGTTCCCGATACAATGCTGAATAGCCATTAGCATACACTGTAGTTGATAGACATCATCACCAATGGCGATATAGTGTATAAAACGCTATCAGCCAACCTGCATTAAAGTAGAGATCTCCCATAGTCCTCAGTTGACATTATCTCACACTCACATTGTGTAGACGGCAGGATCGTGGGAGACAGTGACTGTAAAGTCCAGTACTCTGACTCGTTCACTGATGACACTCTAATCGTTCTGGCTCTGTCAGTGACAGATCCGTTTATAAATACTCACAGCTGTGTGGGACTGACAAGATAGAGGCTGCAAAAGTCAGCTTAAATTTAAAGTAGAACACCACTTAAGGGACACCCTCCTTAGATGTACAACAGGGCCCCGCATAAGGGACACCCTCCATTCCGAACTGAAGCGCCCCCTTATGTCGGGTGATCCCCTACACAGGGTAAACTATAACATCTAATAGAGGGGACTGTTCTAAGCAAAAGTGTCTTTTTACTTTTGGTGTCAACTACATTAGTGTGCCCCTTGCATTGGGTGTCCCTTGGATGGGGTTTCCCCCTAACAGAGGCTGTCCCCTAATATTATGTGACCCCTTTTATAGATGTCCCATTAGAAGGGGTGTTCCCCTACACAGGGTGTCCCCCTCCCACGGGGTGTACCTATGGGGTGTCCCGCTCCCATGTGGTGTCCCCTCCCATGGGGTGTCCCCTCCCATGGGGTATCCCCCTCCAATGGGGTATTCCCCTCCAATGGGGTGTCCCCCATATATGGGGTGTACCCCTCCAATGGGGTGTCCCCCTCCAATAGGGTTTCCCCCTCCAATGGGGTGTCCCCCTTAGATGGGGTGCCCTTATGCAGAGTACCCCTTAAGTAGGGTTCTACTGTTTCAGAGCAATATATCCCAAATACTAAATCAGTACTATAATGAATATATACCCACAGTAAATCAGAACAGGGAGAATAGTGTGGCTTTATAGATATCCCATAAAACAATCTACACAACTCAAAGAGATACACACGCTACAAAATGAGCTCACACCTGACGTGTGGGTACCTGAAGTAGCTCCCTTTACAAATCTGCCCCGACCCTCTTCAGTCTCAAGCACTGCTCACTCCCCCAGTCCCTCACAGGTGGCACCACCCAGCTGTGACGTCACAAATGTCACAGGTGACGTCACACGGACAACGCTGGCCTAAAGAGGTCGGGACAAAGTTCGTCATAGTTTCAGGGGCGGTGTGTTGGGAGTAAAAGGGGGGCGGGCCCCCAATCTGGGGAGATGTAAAGCCCCCTGGCAGCATAGAGGGGTTGGGGTGTGGATGGGGGTGGGGTGGGGTGGGGAAGGGGGTGGTTGTGGTTGGAGGTGTTCGTACCTCGTTATTATACCCCAACACGTACCACAGTATGGGAGTCTTCAGGGGAGGGATAGAACAAAGAATAAAAGACAAGGGACTTTTAACGTAGTGCCATGGAGGGATGTTTGTTATTTGAGGCGGAGAAATTAAAGTTTATGTTATTGAATAATTTAATGTGGGAATAACGTGGAATGATTAAAATATATCTACAGAAACTCCTCATAGTAGGTGTGATATTCCTCTATGAAAAGTGTCCCCCCGTGGCTACGGATCTCGATGTAGGTCCTTCTTAAGCCTGGCGTCCACCTACTACGATAGAAATCTAGACCTACCGATATGGCACCGATGCAAAAAGCAAATATCGGAGACATCAGAAAGGTGCAAAATCATAGTTATATGTCTAGACATGCCAATCCACCACGCATCGTAAGTTGTCTTTTTCGGTGCCTACTCGCAGAAACATGGTCAACTGCCCCGATATTAGGTGACCTTCCGACGCGATTTTGATTTTCTATCGGGAGGTGCGTCGTAGACCATATCGGAGCCATATCATCGTAGGTGGAAGCCTGGCCTCAGTATGTACACACAGAGTACTAAAGTAAGCCCACCCTGAGTGACAGTGGCACGGTGACAGCTTTGTGACAGCTGTGTGACAGCCACCTGTGTGTTGTGACAGCGCCTCCCTACAGCTCTCATTGACTCCACCCACCGACCATCCATTGTAGCAGTTTGACTTAAATTAAACTCAAATGTTTGCCTGGGATCTAGAGGGAGATCGTAAAGGGTCGGGGCGGAGGGCGTTCGGGGGTGACGGGAGAGAGGCGAGGGGAGGCCGGTAAACAAACCACTGCCGGGGCCGGGGGCGGGGCGGCGGGGGGGGGGGGGGGGGGCGGAGGCGGGTGTACATGTATACACAATATCAACTGGTTTTCTGATACTTGTAGCCTTATTTTTCCGAGGAGTTAGCGCGTAGTAATATCCGAGCCTATATAGACATATATCTACGATTTGGTATTAAGGCCTGGCGTCCACCTACTACGATAGAAATTTAGAGCTACCGATATGGCACGGATACAAAAAGCAAATATCGGAGACATATCGGGAAGGTGCAAAATCGTAGACCTATGTCTAGACATGATAATCCACCACGCATTGTCTGGGGATTTTATCAGTGTCTAATCGCAGAAACGTGGTCAACTGCCCCGATATTTGGTGACCCTCCGACGCGATTCTGATTTTTCATCTGAAGGTCCATCGTAGACCATATCGGAGCCATATCGTAGTAGGTGGACGCCGGGCCTTAGACTCTGTATTAGGTGGATAATACACTCCCTATAGGTTTGATATTTAGACTCTGTATTATGTGGATAAAACACTCCCTATCGGTTTAATATTTAGACTCTGTATTAGGTGGATAATACACTCCCTCCCTATAGGTTTAGTATGGAGACTCCGTATTAAGTGGATAATTCACACTCCATTGAGTCTCTATAGGTTAAGTATAGAGACTCTGTATTAGGTGGATAATACACACTCCCTATAGGTTAAGTTTAGAGACTCTGTATTAGGTGGATAATACACACTCCCTATAGGTTAAGTATAGAGACTCTGTATTAGGTGGATAATACACACTCCCTATAGGTCTAATATAGAGACTCCGCATTAAGTGGATGATACACAATCCTTATAAGTTTAACATGGAGTCTCCGTATAAGATCCTTAATAAACACCCCCCCCCCTGCTCCCCGTACTGACAGGGATACATCCAGGTAGGTGGCCGCGGTGCATGCCGGGAACACCTGCAGCACGCAGGGGGGTAGGCTACCAGTGCGTGTAATTACAATCTTCCCCTATTATCGTCCAGGGCGATGTGCCCCATAAATAATCATCAGTCGACTCTTAATTAATTAAGGGATGACACATAGCATGAGCAGCCATTAAGCCAACACGTCCAAACGAGTCGGATCACCTTATGTGCAGAGCTTCTCCCATTCTTTTTCCCATAAGCATATAGAATTTACAACGCATTATGCGATACACACAGTTTTATTTTTTTTTCTTTGTATTTTTTTTTCATATGTAAGCCTATAGAATTTATAATGCATTATGCGATATCCATAGTTATATTTTTTCTTCTTTTTATTTTTATTTTTTTTAATTTTAAGGCTATAGAATTTACCACTTATCATGCGATATTATCAATATGTATTTAAGGCCATCCGTGCGCGCGGGGGGGGAGGTGTAAACCTTTTAGAAATTTTGCGTATGTTCCTTCTTTGTTCTATAGCGTACACAATTGATAGAGGGGGTGGGGTCAAAATTGTGCATACTTTACCAATAGGCCCTGCATATATATATATATATATATATATATATATATATATATATATATATATATATATATATAATATTTATATTTATATATATATATATATTTAAACCTATATGTATATATATATATTTAAACCTATATGTATATATATATATATATATATATATATATATATATATATATATATATATATATATATATATATATATATATATATATATATTACATATATAGGCCTATATATACAGGTATATATATGTATGTATATATTCTAAAAAGTAATTGAGGCGTTGTAGGTATAGAGGTACATCAGTCCTATATAAGCAGATCGGTGGCGACCAGTCGGCCGGTGTAAAATGGCCGTAATGAGTTCTGGTATGACACTCACAGCGCACACAATCCGTACCCCCACCTCCCGGAGCCACAGGGAAATATCGAGTATTATGATACGCTCGTGGTCCTGGGTGATATAACCGGGCGGTCCGTGTCGAGAGGGGGTTGCGTATCGAGGTGTGGTATGCCACAAGGGTCGGGGTAGGAAAAGGAGGGAGGGAAAATCTCAACACTTGTCTCCTGATGCCCGCAGGGGAGCCCCTGGGACCCCAGAGGGAGCCCCATAACCCCCCCCCCCCTCCCGACCTCACATCCATAAATGAGTAAGGAGTCCCATGCTCGGTCCGTATGGAATAAATTTAGTCTGGACTACTTTTTGGTCGGTGGGGATTACTTTTTAGTCGTTGCGTCTCTCGTCCTTCAACGGCTAACGTCAAATACACTTATTATCGCTCATCAGCCGTCGTCCCTGCTGTGCCTTCTCACAGGCTCCAAGCTGTTTTCTTTACATTTCTCATCGTTGTATAAGCCGTGAGAAAATGATAGTGGCAACTAGCTGGTTCGCAATACAGTCGGGGTGGGTTTAGGCACAGAAGGTGAACATTTTTCATTTCCACAGACTCCCTTGTAAGCCTTACGTAATAGAAAATAGCACTGCTTAGAAACTAGGGTGACATTTTAAAGAAACATGCTTAGAGCCGGAGAAAAGTTACGAGGGAGATGAAACTGTGGGACTGAGAGAAATCCGTGTAATTTAGTAATAATAGTAACGAAAAAAAAAGGGGGGGGGAGGTAGAAACCCGCCCGGGGCTGTCTGTGAGTAGGTCCCGTCAAATTCCCCCGAGCCGGGCCGGTCTCCCCCCGCCGTCGGGCCGGCGTGTCCCCCCCCCCCCCCCGCGGGCGGGCGGCCACCCACACACGAGGAGCGGCCACCACCGCGGGAAGGTTTACTCAGGTTCCTCCTCCTCACAACGCACTTCCCGATCTGCCAACTGTCCGCGGCACAGCTGAGCAAATACCACCTATTATCGCCCACCTTTTGTGTGCGATTGAGAACTTGTCGAATACCATAGCGGGTCCCGCAGGGGTCCCTTACAGGGGTTGGTGGGGGGGGGGGGTGTTGGGGGGGGGGGGGATCTCGACCCCCAGACTTACACTCCACTGTGCATTTCTTTATATATTCAGATCCCCCTGGTCTTAATCCTCCACAAACCACGGGAGGTTTTAAAGTCCGGTTTCGGAGTATTAAAGTAGGGCGCGGATGACTGGGATTTAATCGAATCGCCGTCCGCAATAAGAAGTAGTCCCTCTGGCCTTTCTCATTTTCTGAATTTTCGCATATTTAGACGATGGTTTGTTGGGTTTTTTTTTTGCTTGGTCCTGATTCCTTGATGCATTCCCGGGCCATGTATGCTGTGAGGCTTGAGGCATCATTTTCTGAAAGTCCGGTAAATACTAATCTTTAATGAAATAATGCGAATACATAGCCCAGATATATGGATTTATTTTCATATTTGGTCTTTATTGCATTCACTTTTTGCAAAGCGCTCTTCTAAGCAATACATAGAGGACAAATTTCGAGTAATTATTGAAAAAAGAAACATAAACAAAGATGGAGAATATTACAATGGAGTTTCCGCCTCTAAATGTACATGCTACAACAATAGTTCTGCGTTCTGCGATAATATTTTCCCAACCTAAGCTTTCCGATCTGCTACGTTTTCGCCAGATTCACCAATGGTTTGGGTTGTGTTGCTTGGTCACAAACAATCTTTGTCATAATTGTTATACAGTATTCAGTTCCAGATAGAATCCCGAATATTCCTTCATTTTGACTCAAATTTGTACAATTTCAGTGAAATTAAAATGAGCAGCCGATATTTTTCTCACCGTAATCGTTGTATTGTAGTGAGTTCCGTTTGAAACTCGTAGAAATTCGTCGTTTGGATGAAATCAAAATAAGCAGACGATAATTTTCGCGCCATTTTTGCTGAATAGTAATGAGTTCCACTTGAAACTCACAGAAAACCCGCCGTTTCAGTGAAATTAAAACAAGCAGCCGACATTTATCATTTCGCGCCATTTTCCTTCAAGTGTTCCTTTTAAAACGCCGCCAATCCCGGCAGTCTTACGTTAATTCACCATCAACGGCATGAAATCCGCACGTATTGCTAAAATGTTTGACACCTCCCTCTCATATAACTCACTTAGACTTCTCCCTTTTTGGTCGTCACTCTCAGAAGAAACTTGATAGAAAATGAAGTGCGCTTCACACCTTTCTGATCTCGCCGGCGGTGGCTACAGGGGTCGGACATTGCTGTTTGCTTAGCCCTACTCCACCAGTAATCAGCAGCAAATAGCTGTGATTGCCGGCTTAGTCCCCTCCAAATAGACCCCGCAATCTACGCCTCTTGATTTGCTTGCTTTAGCCACTGTTCTGACCGCCATTGAATTAGTCTAATTTCATGAGTGCGTGCACTTGTAAGGAGGACTACGGGCGGTGCGGGGATGTTCACGGGCCGCCCACCCCGCGTTCCCCGCCGCCCGCTGCTCGCCGCCCCGGGCTGCCCGACTGATACCCCCGGTACCCTCCTTATCCCCCACTTCTTTCCAATTAACCCGCGGCCGCTTCAAAGCCGCCCGGAGAAGGATGTGTGACCAAGTAGAACTTGACTTAAAAGAGCGGTGGGAAATCTTCAGTTTGGGCGATGATAGACTCTGTAGCTTCGTGACAACTGAGTATCAGACATCTTTATTTGAGTCCACACTTACACCGAATGGACGTGTGAAGAGTCCACTTCGATTACAGCCAACACATCTCACCGACAAATGGCCAAAGAACATATACAGTGCAAGGAATAGCTTAATTTTCCCATGGTCTTATATCAAATTATAAGTCAGTGTAATAAACATGTGCTCTATATCCCACAGAAATGTCTAATTTGGAGAATTGGCCCAACACGTATTTTCATCGTAAAATTGCGGAATTCAACTGAATAATACTTGGTGATCTATAGAGAGATACAGATTTAAGTGATATGGATGCGGTGATATCTTAGCCTGGTATAACATTATTATTGCAATAAAAGTAATAACAATGATGATATCAATATTGATAATAAAAATAACAGCAGATAATAAATAACGAATTTTTTCTATCTTAATTTTTTGTATATTTTATGATTTCTTTCTATCATACAATGAAATATGTTTAATGGAGAAATATCCTTGCGATTCAAGATACAAATACATCTTTGCGTCGTAGCATCCTGTCGAGGAATGCTCTCATGATTATAAAAGTAAAGAAGGGCAGTAGTCAAATATAAACCTGGCATGCCGCCGAGTGTACGGCCACACGGTGCAGAAACCCCCCGTACGCCTTATCTCCTACATATCAGCATATAATGTGCATGGAGGTTCCTACCCCGTCCACCCCCACCTTATCAGGCAGATATCATCAATGCCTACCTTTACCCTATCAGGTGTATACCTGTACCATACCTGGGGCACCCTGTTCTCATACTACCTGTGATTTACCCCACAGATAACACGCTCACCCAATGAGGTTGGCGTTTACCTGGCCAGATGGTGGGGCAGATAAGAAACACCAGGTTGGCATGCAGGTAGGGGACAATGAACACCCCTGTCTGCCACCCGGACCCCTCGTATCATGACTCGGGAGATTAGGGGAGATAAGAGTTGGCTGATGATATCTTACCTTTCAGTTCCAAAACGTGCTCCTACTGCTGCCAGTGGTTATTGACAATCAGATTCTTGTCTCTGAATACGCGACTTTTCCGCTGCATTCACAGGCAGACTATTGACTCCCATTTTTTTTTACTTTCCTTTGGGATGGAAGGAAATTCAAAGTAAACCCCCGAGAAATTGGCTTTCAGAAAATGGTTTTGACAAAAATGGCACTTACTGACTTTCTCCTATTTGTGTGTATAATTTGGGTGTAATTGGGGGAGGTAGATTGTCCACCCTGCAGTGTGCACAGAGCAGTTAATGTGATCATAATTAACATGGGAAATAATTCAGAGGGGAACTAAACTGCCTCTAACCGTTTATACATATCAGATTCGAAACGCAGGGAAACCATAGGAGACTGCATTCATTGGGCGAAGTTTCCATGTAAGTTAAACCCAACACTAAATCCCCATTCTACCCTTAATTTAAGGCCAGTTTACACTTAGGCCCGGCGTCCACCTTCTACGATATGGCTCCGATATGCTCTACGATGCACCTCCCGATAAAAAAATCAAAATCGCGTCGGAAGGTTACCTAATATCGGGGCAGTTGACAACGTTTCTGCGATTAGACACCGATAAAAACCCCATTCAATGCGTGGTGGATTGGCATGTCTAGACATATGTCTACGATTTTGCACCTTCCCGATATGTCTCCGATATTTGCCTTTTGTATCGGTGCCATATCGGGAAGTCTAAATTTCTATCGTAGTAGGTGGACGCCAGGCCTTAAGGCCCATTTCCATTGGCCGACGAAAACGGTGTAGTTTTCTTGGTGTTCTCCTAATAGCCTATTTCCATTGGCCATCACCGATATACAGTCAGGAACCACCGACTGACCTTTAGCACTGCTGACGCATAGTGTAAATAGGCTTTTAGGAGAACACCGAATATCTACACCGTTTTCGTCGGCCAATGGAAACAGGTCTTTAGCGACAATATGTCCTTGCGATATGTGGTCTAGATCTGAGAGGTGTTTTAAAAACTAAGAAAGATAAAATAATTGACCTTATCGTAGTCTTTGTTGCATTCTCGTTACCTAAAGTGATTCGTCTTTATGGAGGATGGTTTTACAAGACGATCAGGAAAATATCTTTATTTTGAGTGTTGTTAAAACTGACAAGTTCTACCCTACAGCTTACCATTGACTGATCGGTTAACATTTGTGACACAATCCCCCATGGGAATTGAGTACAAGTTCCCAATGTTATATCTTTCGGGGGGAAAACTAGACTTCAGCCTCTGTACCCCTCCACGTACCCCACACCTCCAATCCGCGATACATGATTACTGGACCAGTCAGGGAAAGGTTAATTTTTATCGAATAATTAAGTGGATGTTCATAATCAAAGACCTGAGCAAGTCTAGGGAAAAAACATACCAGGGGGGGAGGTAATAGAATCTAAAAACCAGGCGACCTTTTCTCAAAGAACACCTGCAGAGAGAGAGAGGGAGAGAGAGAGAGAGAGACAGACAGAGAGAGACAGAGAGAGACAGAGAGAGACAGAGAGAGACAGAGAGACAGAGACAGAGAGACAGAGACAGAGAGAGACAGAGAGAGACAGAGAGGTAGGCATCTGTGGTAGCTGACCTCGCTGTAACCATCCTCCTCGAGTCTCACAGTGAACACAATGTCTTCCCATAGAGCGGTAGTGTGAGGACCGCTAATCGTCTGACAAGCCACCAATACACGACGGCTCTTTATAAAATTGCCCATTTTCCTCGTGTGCTTTGCTCACGGCTCGCTAGACAAGATATCCTCGGCGGTAATGGCCCAACAAAACCTGCAGCCGAGGGGTGTGTGGCTTCTTGTCGGCGGGAATACTGATTCCCAAACCCAGACGACAAAAGTTTATTAAATTTGTGCAGCGAAGGAAACGAGCACCATGTGGCTTTAACGTCACGTTCTCCCGCTAGAGTGCGCGTCGATACCGGAAGACGCGCCGCCGCCATATGTACTCGCGCCTGATTGGACGCCGATTGGCGGGTAGACGCCGGGGAGACGCTGGGTAGACGCCGGAAGTGGCGGGTCGGGTGGAAAGGGTAATTGTGGCGATTAAGGTCGGATTACCTCTCGGCTTACCCGATGCAACGCCGTGCGGTGCGACGCGTCGCGGGGTCGCTTAACGCTTCGCTGAGCGACGTCAAAACGCGACGTCCTGATGCATCATGGGAGCGCGGCCCGGGAACGCGCGTAAGGCACGCCGGGCCCGGACACCTGTATAATCAAGCAGGAATGCCGCGCCGGGCTGCCGGTAGAGGGGGCGGCGGTGTGTAGGTGTGATGCTCGCTGGATGTGTCGGGGGAGTGTCGGGGAGTGTCGGGGAGGTGTCGGGGCAGGTTTTATCGTGTGGCTGACCCCTTTATCGGGCGGGTTGAAGAGGTCAACTCCGATCAGACCTCACCTCTGATCAGTTAACCGTCACTTGAGTTGTGCAGAATAACTTTAGGTAATTTAGGTAAAATTTCTATTCTTATGGAACTATCAAGGAATACCACTGCTATGAACAATGTACATATATATGCGAATATTTCACTTTCAATGAACAAAATTAATTTATTATATATACCTATGCACCTATATGTTACAGTAAGGCCCGGCGTCCACCTGCTACGATAGAAATTTAGACCTACCGATATGGCACCGATACAAAAGCGAATATCGGAGGCATATCGGGAAGGTAGAAAATCGTAGACATATATCTACACATGCCAATCCACCACGCATTGTATGGGGTTTTCATCGGTGTCTAATCGCAGAAATGTGGTCAACTGCCCCGAAATTAAGGGACCTGCCGACGCGATTTTGATTTTTTATCGGGAGGTGCATCGTAGACCATATCGGAGCCATATCGTAGTAGGTGGACGCCGGGCCTTACACACCTCTGCTAAGCAAATTGCAATGAATATAATCTATACTAGGGCCACAGGGAACCACTACTTAGATGGGATTTCATGCTAGAAAACACGTTGATAACTCTATAATGACTGACAGGGACTTGAATGACGGTCTAACCTCTCACGTGCACACCTGTGTACGGTCACGTGATTTACCCACAATACACCGGGCCTCCTCACAAGACGCCATCTAGCGGAACGCCGCGTTAAACTGCCGAGAAATGAGATAAAACAAACACGAAGTCATACATTGTCACTCTACGACTGTTTTGTCTCACATTGTTATTCTACGACTGTTTTGTCTCACATTGTCATCTCACAACGACTGTTTTGTTGCAGACAATGCATTTCTTCGCTTGTCACTAGCCTGCGGTGTTCCTTGTCAATATCCCCTTTGACGGGAACCAGCGAGAGGGCTCTCTTTGCGCATGTCTTGTGCCGCCGCCATTTTGGGGTCACTTTAAGGTCTCACAACATAAGTTAGTGTCACAGACAGTTAGGGTGGTTTGAGTGAAAGACAGCGTTTTCCCAGTCTTTGTAAGAATACGTTAGATGTGTGTGGTGCTTGATGAGAGAGCGAACCATTGCTTTGTCTTCTTATTTCAAACTCAGATAAAGCTCATAGCTATCGTCTCAATGGGCCGCCATTGACTTTTCATTACCTCTTGTTCAAAGAGATTTTTTTTTTTTTTTTTTTAAAGCTGTTTAGGAGGCGGAACTGTCAGCTTCAACACCAGTCACAAATGAATTTATGAGTTTTGTGGGTGTTACAACTATATTGATACAAATGTGGAGAATCACAGTCACCACCACTCAACATAAAGGTCAAGAAGGGGAGGACGTGTCAAAAGCCCATTTCACAAAACTATATCCGATACGACGCGATCGTTACCTTTTCTGAAACAGTTAATGGTTCCACTAAAAGAATCACCAGCGTCGATCAACGTCATTGTCGATGACGTAAGAATGACGTCACACTACAGGCCACGCCCACTCTTCATGACATGAACAATGAGTGACAGTTCGGTTAAATGTCACACCTTTCAGGAGGGTGGTATTGGTGGAGGTGTCGCACGGTGATTTGTGTGGTGTTGGATACTTTTGTAAAGTTTATAACTTTTTACACCGAAACGTGCCAAGAATTAATGAACGATTGAAGGGAATGTGGGAAACCCATAAAACATCCACAAAACTATTAAAAAAAAAAAGACCCAAAAGAACACACACATAGAAAACCAGAAAGAACAGAAACATCACGTAAAAAAAAAATTTAAAAAAATAGAAAAAAAACAGACATACAAAAAGAAAATCACTATCAATATGCTAGCCATAAATACAAGGGTTTTGTTTGTGCTGTACCTACCCTTTCCTATTCAATGTATTTTTATGTATCTAACATATGCTGGAACAATACCTCATCTTAAAATAATCACATCCTTGAACTTTTTATATGTAAACGTGAGTTAATAAGTACGAATGAATGATAATGATAACCAACAATTCAAAAATTCAGAAAAATATTAGAAATATTGAAATATGATGGTACAAAATTTTAGAAAATCAAAAAAAAAGAAAATTAAAACACTATATAAATAATAATGATAAAAAAATTTAGAAATACAAAAATATATTAGAAATTGAAAAATATGTATAAATAATAATGATAACAAAATTCTAAAAGTAAAAAAAAATTTACAAAATTAAAACAATATATTTCAATAATAATGATAAAAAATATCCTAAAGAACTATAAATCAAAACAATACATATAAAATCGATGCATATGTAAACACTGCTAATGACGTCACTTCCTGTTTACAGCGGTGCAGCACGAGCGCGGGCCGCGTAACTCGACGATCCGCCGCCAGGTGGCCATGTACCTGAAGGAGACGTCGGAGCTGTCGGCCATGGCCGTGGCGCCTCACCCGTTCCGTCCCGCCTTCTTCGGCGGCATGGTGCCCGCCATGGAGCACCTGGCGGCGGCCGACGGCTTCACCATGAACGCGGCGGCCGCCGACCACCTGCCGCCGGTCCTGACGGCCGCCGCCAATGGCGTGCTCATACAGCCCACGCCTAAGGTGAGAACATCTTTGTGTGTGTCATTGCGTGTGTGTTAAGCCGGGCCCCCACCTACTACGACGGTCTACGACATATTTCCCGATGGCTACGATTTGAAATATAACATGATAATAGAATTTTTCAGGTCTTAAATGAATGGTTTAAGAAATATCTGGATAATAAATAACCCTATCCTCCATTAATCTAGCCATTAAATTAACCATATATAACCTCCATATATCTAACCCCTCCCTCTCTTTCTTTTCACAGTACCCTGTGTTATTAACCATATATACCCTCCATGTATCTAACCCCTCCTTCTCCTTTTCACAGGACCCACACGAGCTGTGATATTAACCACATATACCCTCCATATATCTAACCCCTCCCTCTCTTTCTCTTCACAGTACCCACACGAGCTGTGATATTAACCACATATACCCTCCATATATCTAACCCCTCCCTCTCTTTCTCTTCACAGTATCCACACGAGCTGTGATATTAACCACATATACCCTCCATATATCTAACCTCTCCCTCTCTTTCTTTTCACAGTACCCTATGCTATTAACAATATATACCCTCCCTATATCTAACCTCTCCCTCTCTTTCTTTTCACAGTACCCTATGCTATTAACCACATATACCCTCCATATATCTAACCCCTCCTTCTCCTTTTCACAGTACCCATACGAGCTGTGTTATTAACCACATATACCCTCCACATATCTAACCCCCTCCCTCTCTTTCTCCTCACAGTACCCACACGAGCTGTGATATTATCCATATACCCTCCATATATCTAACCTCTCCCTCTCTTTCTTTTCACAGTACCCTATGCTATTAACCACATATAACCTCCATATATCTAACCCCCCCTCTCTTTCTCTACAGAGTACCCCCATGAGCTGTGTTATTAACCACATATACCCTCCATATATCTAACCTCTCCCTCTCTTTCCTTTCACAGTACCCTTTGCTATTAACCACATATACCCTCCATATATCTAACCTCTCCCTGTCTTTCTTTTCACAGTACCCTTTGCTATTAACCATATATACCCTCCATATATCTAACCTCCCCCTCTCTTTCTTTTCACAGTACCCTGTGTTATTAACCACATATACCCTCCATATATGTAACCTCTCCCTCTCTTCCTTTTCACAGTACCCACATGAGCTGTGATATTATCCATATAACCCTCCATATATCTAACCCCTCTTTTTCTCCTCACAGTACCCCCACGAGCTGTCTCAGGCGTACTTCAGTAACCCAGAGGCTATCTGCGAGGCGGCGGCGCGGCTTCTCTTCATGTCGGTGAAGTGGGCGAAGAACGTACCCGCCTTCCTCTCGCTGCCCTTCCGCGACCAGGCCACGCTGCTGGAGGAGGGCTGGCGGGAGCTCTTCGTGCTCGGAGCAGCTCAGTTCCAGATGCCCATAGATGCCGGCCCTCTCATGGCCGCAGCCGGTGAGTTCCTCTATACAGATAATATATTAGTAGTATATGGAGATATGGTTGAATGAAGTTTGTTCCAAGTTGTTTTTGTCGGAAATATCAACCGAGTTCTTCTGTGCAGATTATGTATTAGTAGTATATGGAGACATGGTTAGTGTGTCTGAATGAAGTTTGTTCCAAGTTGTTTTTGTCTGAAATATCAACCGAGTTTTTCTAAACATAATATATATTAGTAGTATATGAAGATATGGTTAGTGTGGTTGAATGAAGTTTGTTGTTTTTGTCGGAAATATCAACCAAGTTCTTCTATGCCATATATTCATTAATAGTATATGAAGACATGCTTAGTGTGCCTCGATGAAATTTGTTCCGAGTTGTTTTGGTCGGAAATATTAACTGAGTCTACGTATGCAGATTATGAATTAGTAGTATATGGAGAGATGTTTAGTGTGCCTCGATGAAATATGTTCCGAGTTGTTTTAGTTGGAAATATACAACCGAGTTTTTCTATATATATATGTAGTATAGGGAGATATGGTTAGTGTGCCTTGATGAAATCTGTTCCGAGTTGTTTTTGTCTAAAATATCAACCGAGTTCTTCTATGCCGTGTATTTATTAATAGTATATGAAGACATGGTTAGTGTGCCTCGATGAAATTTGTTCCGAATTGTTCTGAGTTCTTCTATGCAGATTGTGTATTAGTATACAGAGAGATGGTTAGCGGGCCTGAATTTAGTCTGTTCTGAGTTGTTTTAGTCGGAATTGTCAACCAAGTTCTTCTGTGCAGATTTTGTATTAGTAGTATATAGAGACATGGTTAGCGTGTCTGAATGAAGTTTGTTCCGTGTTATTTCGGTAGGAAATATCATTAACACAGAGATTAAGGATTATCTTGTGGTAATCTGCAGGTATCACGTCGGAGTCCTCGCCCCCGGAGAAGGTGGTGACGATGATGAGTGAAATCCGGGCCCTTCAGGAGATCATCGCCAAGTTCAAGGCCATGCAGATCGACCCCACCGAGTACGCATGTCTCAAGGGCATCGTCATCTTCAAAACAGGCAGGCGTAAGTACACCTTCTACCTACAAGCCTAGACGTAACACTTTAGCTACGTTATGATACCTGGAGGCATTCCCGGGCATATTACGCTATGATACCTGGAGGCATTCCCGGGCATAGTACGCTCTGATACCTGGAGGTATTCTCGGGCATAGTACGCTCTGATACCTGGAGGCATTCCCGGGCATAGTATGCTATGATGCTTGGAGGCATTCCTGGGCGTAGTACGCTATGATGCCTGGAGGCATTCCCGGGCATAGTATGCTATGATACCTGGAAGCATTCCCGGGCATAGTTCGCTCTGATACCTGGAGGCATTCCTGGGCATAGTACGCTATGATACCTGGAGGCATTCCCGGGCATAGTACGTTATGATACTTGGAGGCATTCCCGGGCATAGTACGCTATGATACCTGGAGGTATTCCCAGGCATAGTACGCTATAATGCTTGGAGGCATTCCCGGGTATAGTACGCTCTGATACCTGGAGGCATTCCCGGGCATAGTACGCTATGATACCTGGAGGCATTCCCGGGCATAGTATGCTATGATGCTTTGAGGTATTCCCGGGCATAGTATGCCATGATTCTTGGAGGCATTCCTGGGCACATTACGTTGTGCAATGGAATGCGGCCATCTTACCCCCCCCCCCCCCCGACGCCATCCAAAACATCAGGTGGCGGGATCAATTATCAATGGATTTGATCAAAAAGATTTTGGGGGCTTGCCACGCAGGAATTTTAGCGTCGTCTCATTATGATCTATAACTACAATAGAGATTCAACTGTATGCCCCCGAACAAAATAAAAATCCTATGTAAAACACATGGTAGAATATGTTTTCTGATAACAAATGTTGCTACCAACAAAGAAGCAAAACAAAACAACAACTTGAAACTTATAATTTGATACATACTTATTAAATTTTGACAGTGTATACAATCACATTGTATACTCTAATAACTACACATAGTACTTCGGGGTCATTGTGCCCAAGGCCATGCCGTGACCTAATTACCACTGGTGTTTAATTGTTATTGTTAATTCTCTGATTGCAGTCATCCCGAGTACGTCAAACGACATGAAGGGACTGCGGGACTTCCACACAGTGACGAGTCTCCAGGACCAGGCCCAGCTCACCCTGTCTAAGTACATCCAGACCTCGTACCCCACCCAGCCCTTCCGCTTCGGTAAACTACTGCTCACCCTGCCAACCCTCCGCACCGTGAGCCCCTCCACCATCGAGGAATTGTTCTTCCGGAAAACCATCGGATCCATCCCCATCGAGCGACTGCTAGTGGATATGTTCAAGTCCAATGACTTCTAGGACCTATTATTATTATTATTATCATTATTATTATTATTATTATTAGCACCTATACCCTGTTTCCCCTATGTGTGGTTTCGCTGGAGCCCGCTAGAGGGGGTGCTTGTATACGTGCCCCGGAAGGCATTTGTACACAGGGGATGGTTGTTGGTGGACAATTAAAAAAAAAAAAGTCAGGTCAGAGACAATCATTATCGGGGACTATTTTACGGCTGGTTAAATCGGACCAATCGGAGGACTATTTTGTCTGGCGGAAGGATCTCACGTATGTACTTGGATCACTGGATTGCGGAAGGAGACACCGATTCACCATGTTATATCGGTGACACGGCCGATCAAGACATGTTAGGACTCAAATGTAAACATGTCACTTCACACTAGTCTAACTTAGGCTTTGCGACTTTGGAGTCATCAAAAACTCAACAACATGGCTTCCAAGTCAGCCTGAATCATCAGGCAATGTGGCTCCGGAGTCAGCCTATAGGAGCCAATGTTACTTCAAAATGAGCCTAAAATTAGGCGATGTGGCTTCAGAGTCAGCCTAAAACCAGGCGATGTGACGTCAGAGTCAGCCTAAAACCAGGCGATGTGACGTCAGAGTCAGCCTAAAACCAGGCGATGTGACGTCAAAGTCAGCCTAAAACCAGGCGATGTGACGTCAGAGTCAGCCTAAAACCAGGCGATGTGACGTCAAAGTCAGCCTATAACTAGGCGATGAGGATTCAGAGTCAGCCTAAAACCAGGCTATGAGGCTTCAGAATCAGCCTAAAATTAGGCTTCACAGTGAGCCTAAATTAGGCCTAAGACGAACTCAAACGTTTTGTGATGAGGACTGAAGAGTCACATCCTTCTCCGCACAGACAAACATTGTCCGTCGCCATGCCAACCAAACGAAGCATAATAACGTACGTAACAGGACGGGGTGAAGGACACCCCCCTCTACACCCACCCCCCCCTCCCACGTGATGAGCCTACCCCAGGCCTAACTCCGGGGTAGGGGTACCGTCTCCACCCCCTCCTGTGAGGTTAGGGTGCACCTCATGGACTATAGCACCTCTAGGAAATTTTGTTTCTCCATATTTAGAGAGAATGTCTTCACATGGCAAGAGCAAGTTCCTGTCCGTTTACTCCCAATATCAGACTGTGTGTGGACTGGAGTCGTGGATCCTTATTTTCCTCCCAGCACAAGTGGGTTCAGGAGAATCTGGTCGGGGATGTCGCTACTTGTGTACACTGATTTTATTTTTTACTGCTCCTCAGAAGTCACAAAATGTGTGTTACAGCAAAAACCAAAGGTTGTCTTTTGTTTCCCATTCTCACCATTTACACTCGCTATTATAAACCAGCGTTGGGTAAAACGACGGATTGTTCATGTATCATACGGAATATGTAACTCCGCCCAGGTATAATTTGCATAGCTACTAGTGGATGGTTTCGTTTTGGTGTCATAATGGTTCTCTTTTTAGGTGAAAAAAACTCGATTTTATATATGTATAAACATTAACATTTTGCTCTTGCAATGATACATTAACATGATACAAAAAAACCAAAATAATTATTTTTTAGCGGATTTTTATTTTCCGATGAATCAATACACATGTCAAAGGTAAAAATATCGGATAAAACCACATGCAATTTACTCTAGTGTCAGCAAAGGTCCATATTTGCGTGTTACTGTGAATTTCCCAAATCCCTTTACCTCATACACCTGTTGATACCAGTGCCTGCCAAAGAGCAAAGACTAACCACCGTATGGTGCCTAGATGCAGGAAGTTGGCTTTGACTGATTGGCTACAATCTCCGCTTCGACAAGTTAGAGTTAGCACTGACTTTACCTGCTTCAACACCTAAATCCTATTTGGACAAAGCCTGACGGAGCAATCACACCGTGGAAATCCTCTCAGTCCACCCTGGTGTGTGACTCAGGTGGGCTTGATCCCTGCATACCTGTGGTCTGTGTCCTAAAAACAAACACCACAATTTCCTCGTACCACCAAATCAGATCCTGTGCTTAATGTACTCCACCGATATAAAGTACACCGAAATCTATTGAAATCTTAAAGATAACCATGTGATTTATTAGATTATATATATATATATTTTTTTGGTGGATTGGAAATGTGGATTTTGTACTGGATAAGATCACTGGTTCCATGAGTAATATCATGAGATTTGATTTTAGGAGTGAGGCGTAGTTAAACAGTAGCGTTATCCCGCTGTGAGATTTCCCAGCGCAATATGCTCGCTGGCACAAAGTCAGGTTCCTCTGAGGCAAATGGGTGCCAATGATAGATTAATCCTTTATTGAGTTGCTGACCTTTTGGTGAGTTAGCTGGTAGAGAAACCTCGGCCTGTTAGTATAAGTAGCCAGGACTTATGTCGACCGTGAATGACACAAAACGAAAAGGTGTGTGGAAACGTACACTGGCCATCCACTAGGTGTTAGCATTGTTATGTTCTTAATTTATTTAAGTTGTAAATATTCATTTTTTCCCCCGTTATAAACTTGTGCCTGTCATGTTCATCCTAGATTCTCATTTCTCATTTATATTATACAATTAATATTCAATCTGGGAAGGTCTTGATTATAGCATTGCTCACTTAAATTGTACAAAGTTGTAATATTTCACTTTCATCTGGTCTGTTCCGGATGTCAAGTCATTTGTCCCAGATTCTAAACGTCAGGATTCCTCACGGGACAATTTGAATGAGTAGTTTCTAGTGTTGTTGACAATCACATACAATGTGAATTAATTACAGAAAAATTAATTATACGGTCTCACAAACACGTGTTAGAGTATATCTATGAACACCAAGGCTTCAAATAATTGAAGGTAGGATTATTTTATTTTGGTTGGGGGGAACTATGGTAAGAAGAGAGTGCTTAAATGGTAAACAACAATGGTTGTTTGCTGCAAAAATGTCACTGCAATATCTGAAACATTCTAGGCTTAAAACTGAAACATAAGGCCTGGCGTCCACCTACTGCGATATGGCTCCGATATGGTCTACGATGCACCTCCCGATAAAAAATCAAAATCGCGTCGGAAGGTCACCTAATATAGGGGCAGTTGACCATGTTTCTGCGATTAGACACTGATAAAAACCACACACAATGCTTGGTGGATTGGCTTGTCTAGACATATATCTATGATTTTGCACCTTCCCGATGTGTCTCCGATATTGACTTTTTGTATCGGAGCCATGTCGGTAGGTCTAAATTTCTATCATAGTAGGTGGACGCCAGGCCTAACGGTTGTTATCGTCAGGTGCTTGACACTCATTTCTTCTGATACCTCGTGTGCTTCAGTCAGGTTTCATGTTCCCACATGTCTTATAATGCACTTTTATTATCCATCGTATACAAAGTCCCCATTGAGAATGTATGGGGACTCAGTAAACCACCACCCATTGTTTAATAGGTGTCAGATACCATAACTATGGTTTACAAAGTCCCCATTGAGAATGTATGTACATGGAGATTCACCCATTGTTTAAAAACTATCAGATACCATAACTATGGTATATGGTTCCAAAACCATTGTATACGGCCTCAAAGCCAATGTATACAGGAAAATAGTCCCTATTGATATACCATTTAATATGGCAATTACTGGGTTTAATCTACCCAAGAAGATGGATAATAAATGGGACAAACGATGGTTTTGTGGAAAGGCGGCTCTGTAAACCACTCAAAGTTGACGTCGTATTACGCGTCAACCTCTCGTGGTGTATGGCTGCCTGGTCACATATCCATCGATTATTGTTATATAATATATCATAATGTTTTATAATATTTATTAATTTATCCCACCCCTGGTATTTCTCTTCATAGACTTAATATAGGAAAACGCGTACACAATAATTTTTGTGTAGTGTAAAAAATAAATACCAAACTGGTGTTAGGTACAGTAAAAGTACAATAATAGCTTTTCTTATTATAAATTCTAATGAAGTTCTTTATTAGAATTTACAAGTGGGATGAAATCTGAAATCAAGCCGAGTGGCGAGGAATGACCAACATGCCATTCGTGATATCACCAGGCTTCACCTCGTGAAATTACTACACGCGATCAAACTCATGGCATATTAGTCAAGCCTAACCACTCTTACTGGTTTCTTCTATAGTACTACGATACATATACAGGTTTTGCATTATGATATATTATTGTGCATTATAGGCTATTTTCATGCATCATAATGTATTTATAATACATTTTGGGCTATGATAATATATCAGATGTGAGGAACATTAATATTATTAAGTAATATCGTATCTTATTTAATGTATCAAGACTTCCTGTAATGCCCATTTTCATATATAATATAGGATATTTTTTTTAGTACTTAGTTGGATTTTTCGATTACCCAACATTTGATGTTGAGGTAGGTTGAAATATGAGAAAATAACGAAACTTCCTAAAATGCTGACTGGGATGTTTGTCCCTGATCTAATGCACATAAAGACTTATAGATCATAATTTTTTCACATTTTACAACTGCATATATGTTTCAATTTAATTGCATTTTAATAACACTCTCTCTCTACCAGAAGTCTCTTCTCTGAAGTGGGTTTTGAGACACATCTGATACTTGTTCACCATCGAATATAATTTACAAAAAAATGATTACTGTCTTCCCAATCTTCACAGCACCTCTTTTATACATCTTAAAACATTCCCATCATTATCAGTTTTTGATATGATATTGTACTACTTTTTGGGTATTTGTGACTTGTAAATTGATATAAATTATTGTCAGATGAAGCATTTATACTGGCAGAGGGTGAAATCCTGTTGGGTACCCATTTGGGTGGTTAGAATTGAAAAGCCAAATGTACATTTTACTATTTTGAAAATTATTTGTAGATTGTTTGATTCAATCAGAAATTATCTGTAGATCTTTGGATGTAATTGGAAGAAGGTGAGAATTGTATCAGCACATGAACTGTTCCTTGACATTATCACAGTCACTAGACATTCCAGATTGAGAGATGGTTGCTCATAATGTACAGTTATCAATGAATAAAAGATGGAACTGTATTTCATGTCTTCAACTTTTTTACTTTCAAGATGTAGTTTCAGCAATGTTTTCAAACATATAAAAAATGATTTATTATTATATATATATAATATATTTATATATATACTTATATTTGTTTTTTAATTAATATCTATTCTGGAGGTAATGTAGTCTCAAGTAATGCATATTTTCTACAGAGGTCCAAATATCCCACAACATAATGTAGAGGAGAAAACATTGAGAAATAAAATATGGAAAAATAACAAAAAATGGAGAAATTACGCCATGTAGTGTCACAATACAATTTCTCTACTGGGAAACGAGTGAGCACTCTCCCCAGTCTGAATACAATATGAAAGATTCTTTTGGAGAATTTGAGCCGAGTATCTTAAAGTAAAGCATAGTAAGATAATTGATATCAAAGAAAATAGTAAAACAGAAAATAAGTGAAAATAACAAAAAGAGGGAAAAACTATACCAAAGTGTTCATACATAAAGAAGCAGAGCGACTTATTTTCAAATAATCTGAATACATAGAACTATATATCAACTATATTCTGTGAGAGTTGGAGAAAATGAATAAGTTTTACTATGTGAAAAACAACTTTTTAGAAATTCTCTATATGTAATATAATCATAATATTGATTTCTAGATCAAAAACTAGTTCATTGAACTCCGAGTTGTGAGTGAGATATGTGTTCTAAATAGCAATGAATAAATTCATATCAAATTTTCAGGAAAATGACATGAGTTTAATTTTCAAGGTAAATTGTCCGAAATACCTTTAAAAGGGAGGACCAGAGACAAATAAGCGCCTCACCCTTCTGACACAAGTCCTAATCTTCACTGTTTGATGACTAAGTCTCTTAGTTT
Source organism: Alentia gelatinosa (assembly GCA_950022655.1). Classification (NCBI taxonomy): domain Eukaryota; kingdom Metazoa; phylum Annelida; class Polychaeta; order Phyllodocida; family Polynoidae; genus Alentia; species Alentia gelatinosa. The sequence continues at coordinate 9,389,379 of OX465580.1, read as the reverse complement.
CTGGCTGTTCCTAGTGTAAATCTAGTCATTCTCACCACTGTAGTCACTATCAAAGTGCATTACGCACTAAACCATTAGTTTTGTCCACAGTCACATATTTGTACTTCTCAGACTGGTTTATTATAGTCTACCGGCCAGGAACCAGCCAGACGCGCTGGGCGATAATAGAGTGACCCAGGTGCGTAAGACGGGTGGCAGCGCTGGAGGCAGGCAGGGGGACGTGTGGGTGGGGGTATGTATGTACGTGTGTTTGTTAACCCTTTACATACGAGACGTTTCCTGAAATGATATAAGATGTATTGGCTTCCACATATGGCCTGGCGTCCACCTACTACGATAGAAATTTAGACCTACCGATATGGCACCGATACAAAAAGCAAATATCGGAGACATTGCAAAATCGTAGACATATGCTTAGACATGCCAATACACAATGCATTGTATGGTTTCTTTTGGGTGCCTAATCGCAGAAACGTGGTCAACTGCCCCCATATTAGGCGACCTTCTGACGCGATTTTGCTTTTTTGATCGGGAAGTGCATCGTAGACCATATCGGAGCCATATCATAGTAGGTGGACGTCGGGCCTATTTCTGCACATGTTTGAGACATTTTTTCCTGATTCTATTTTATAACTGGAAAATTCGCCCAATGAAATCATCCTGATCTGGGATTACAATAAATTAATTATATGTCAATAAACTTTATGAATTTGCTAGAATTAGGTCAAGGATTGGGTTGAGTTAGGGTAAGTGTTGTATGAAAATACACGACTACGAATCACTTAATGTGCACGAGTTCATATTGGTTTATATTCTTTTACCTGAGAATGGAGCAGGGTGAATTAGTTTCGGGGCAAGTTCCCCAATTCGGTTTGATTAATCGAAAGAAAAATCACAGGACGACTATGTTTCATGGGGAGTATTCCAATATTCATCCTTAAGGCATTCTTGTCCTTCATGTACTTACTACCTTAAGGCATTGTCCCTGAAGGCATTGTCGGCTGGAAAGGGTTCTGGAAAATATATATTAAACCCAATATATTATATCAAGAAATATCACATGTCACAACGATGGAAATCCTCAGGTTGTGTGACAAGAGGAATTTTAGTGAAAACCTTTAAGCCCAAGGCACATCTACGGATTTCGGAACATTACTGTACCTTGTCAGTGACAAAGGAATGGTACATTGTCTCAGGCGAAGCATCCTAACATGGTCAGCCCTACTCGATAGATGTGCGGCTGCTAGGCAAGGGTCAAGTGAAACCCCCTGCTTGAGATGATTTTTTGTCGCTGACGAGTTGCCGGTCGATGCTCGCCAAAAGTTTATCAACATTTTGGTAAATCCAGTCAGTGACAACAGAACATTGGAAATTCCCCCCGTTCAGATGGCTGACACGGTTATGTAATTTGCCTGCGACAAGTTCACCGACAACTATACGATTTGGGAACTAATCGTTCAACCCCAGATCTGTAGATGTGCATTGGACTTAAAGAATGTTCGCTCCTAGAGACATACTGCCTCCGGACATCCCCAGACACTGCCACACACCAACATCCTCGTCTGGAAAGGGTTAAGTGGCAGTGTATAGGCCCGTTTCCATTGGCCGATCTCCCGTCACCGATTTACGGTCAGTAACCACCGACAGACTTTTGGCACTGCTGACCCAAAATCGGTCAATGGAAACGACCCAGCTCGTGAACTGACCCAGTACTTTTTCTACTTATATTATGCAATGTGGCACCACCCACCACTGGGTGAAAGCTTGGTTACTGAGTGAAATCTACTACCCTTCTATATTAACGCAGAGTCAGTGGCACCACCGACAGACTTTCTGTGTAACTAAAAAAATCTACACCCGTTTCGTCGGCCAATGGAAATAGGCCTTAAGCCTGATGCCCATCTACCGATTCAGGGTTGAGCGATTAGTTACCAAATCGTATAGGAGTTGGTCGACTTGTCGCAGGCAAATTACGTAACTCTTCGGTCGACCGCCGGACATTGAGGAGATGGGGTGGTGGATATTAGTCCTAAGCAAATCGGTCTACTAATCGGTGGCTCACCCTTGCCTAGCTGTCCTATATCTACCGACTACGGCCGACTCTGTTAGGATGCCTTTGGTGAGACAAATTACCGTCCGTTTGTCGCCGACAAAGGTACATGAATGTTCCGGAATCGGTAGATGTGCATTGAACTTTAAGCATGTTCGCTCCTAGAGACATAGTGCCTCCGGACATCCTCAGACACTGCCACACACCAACATCCTCGTCTGGAAAGGGTTAAGTGGCAGTGTATGCGTATGGATGTTGGGTATGGGGGTCCTATCTCCACTCACAACTCGGCAATTGCGCTCACGATGCTTATGCACTTCGACCCCGGCACTTGTATTTCCATTTCACAGTGAGACCAAATCCCTGTTAAAACAAGCCTGAAAAGACGGCAAATGTCTACAGGGAAATTGGCGGTGAGTCTGCCGCGGGAAAGACCCTTGTGCAAATAGAAGTCAAGCCATTTCTGAGAGGCGTCGAAGGCAGTTGTTGGTTGCGATAATATGGTATGGACCCAGCCCCCAAGGTGGTCCAAGCCAGGGACCATACTGCACAATACCCACCTCCAGGTCAAAAAGTCAACGCTGGCCGACCTCGCCACCACCACCTCACACCCCCTGAATGCCTGTGTGTACACCACTGCCGCTAGAGGCAGCACCGCCGTGGGGGCAGCATAATATTGTCATAGCAGATTGGACGGGATCAACACTGGGTTCGAGGTTATAGCCTGTGACCAGGTGTGGAGTCTCGGTCTGGGTGAAGAGGGAGGGGTGGGGAGGGAGTGAGTGGAGAGAAGGGAAAGTGTACAGGTGTGTGGTTTGGGACAAGGTGGTTTGTGGGATTTATCTCACCCCTGGAATAGATGTCCATAAGCTTAACATTGGGAACTTATTCTCCATGCCCCTACAAGTATTGCAGTCTGTTCTCCATGGTTTATATCCTGTGTGTGGTCCATTCTTTTAGTGTTTACATTTTAGTGTATTCGCCATGTTCATACCACTGCGCATCAAACTCATAGAGAACAATGACTTTGACCAAAACCTGTTGGTTTCTTCTTAAGGCCCGGCGTCCACCTACTACGATAGAAATTTAGACCTCCCGATATGGCACCGATACAAAGGGCAAATATCGGAGACATATCGTGAAGGTGCAAAATCGTAGACATAAGTCTAGACATGCCAATCCACTATGCATCTTAATGGGGGGTTTTCGGTGCCTAATCGTAGAAACGTAGTCAACTGCCCCGATATTAGGTGATCTTCCGACGCGATTTTGATTTTTTATCGGGAGGTGCATTGTAGACCATATCGGTGCCATATCGTAGTAGGTGGACGCCGGGCCTAAGTATGGTGTGAGTGTCACAAGTAAAGTGCATACCATAGATTGGGGTCAAGATGAGAATAGCTTACTGTATAGCACGTAGCTATTGTGTTATGGAAGTGGCCATCTTGCCCCCCCCCCCTCCCCTGATGTTAAACAAAACACCTTGTATCTGTGTCCCATAGCCTTAACATTGGGAACTCGTTCTCCATGCTCCTACTAGTATTGCTGGCCGTTCTCTATGGTCTATATCCTGTGTGTGGTCCATTCTTTTAGTGTGTACAGGGGTGAGATAAATACAGAAAGCAACTCGTTTTGGTCAAATAAGTCATTCCGCAACTCGTTTGAATGCTATGTGATATTCACTCGGCTGTCGCCTTGTTTATATATATATCACTCCGCATCAAACTCGTGGAAAACGACGACTGTGACCAAAACTTGTTGGTTTCTTCTTTAATTCTCCACTAATAAAGTATGTGTTTTGTTACGTAATACAACGCCAAAAGTTTGTGAGTATCTTAACAAGAGCTCCCCCTACCCCTTTTCACCTTTTATATACTATTCTATACTCAGCAATGCTCAATGTTTTTCTATTTGTTTTATTACTTAGGGTGTGATTCATCGCAGTTATTGTAACACCCTATGAAGATATACGTCAAAAATAGTATACGGAAACAGGGTTACTGTGGCTGTACGTGATAAATACACAGTCATACCACAGCTGGGGGTGCAGTGACTACTTTTTTCACACCAGGACTGGGCCCCTAGACCAATGAGATCTTAGGTCCCCACACCTTTATCCTACCCCTAATAAAAAACGGCATAAGTTTAACATTGATTCAATGTATTTGACGGAGCGTTAAATAAAGTGTTATTCATGCAGGTGAATATAAAAACGGACCAATCAGGGACGAGATAACGAAAGTAGATCCGGCAGCATTGATAAACGCGGCCATCCTCCGATGAGTGTCAACACGCTACTAACATGGATAATTACAAAAATGTTCTCTGTATATCAGTGAGATGGGGTAGGATAAATACGAAACCGAACTCAAGTTAGCCTTGTCAATGTTTATACCACTCTGGTCAGGTCTGCTACTCACTACACTCGGCTAACGCCTCGTGTAGTAATATACAACCTGCCCATCGTGGCATAAACATTGACAAGGCTAACTATCGTTTGGTTTCTACTAAATATCTACTATCAGAAGAATTGGGCTATTGGAAGCCATGTTGTGGCTTCTACCGTTACAGCTAGCATACAGACACATTTGACCCACCATTAAAAGTGTCCTCTTGGCTCGTGAGCCGCAGGTAGCATGAAGTTAACGGTATTTGTCATCCAACACCATACTCCACCCTCACCTTGCATGGCCTCTCACTTTAAACGCCTGTTAGCGCTTTGTTTGTTCACTCGGGTGTTTACAGGGCCAACACTCACAAAGTGATTTAAAGTTGTTCGCACACTGTAGAATTCACTCCAACACCCGCAGAGTTAGGCGTCAATTGTGCCTTTATAATAGGCTCGTGGACTATTTTATTCATGATGATTCTGGATCTATTTCCCTCAATGTATTTTACTATTAATAATTGTAACATTAACTTGTGTAGGAAATCTATCAGAAACCAACAACTCCCGAACTTTATTCTGTTTGCAATTTTATTGATACTTGTAGGTATAATTCAAAGTTTATGACACAACGTTTCGCGATTGAATTCGCTTCATCAGGTGTATTTACTTTACTATATTACTGAGGTGCCTGATTGGAGCACTTAATTAACTTGGTAACTCCTAATTGAGGAAGACACCTGGGGAAGAAGTGAAAAAGTGGGTCTCTCTTTTTTGGTGTAAAGTTAGAGGCGAAGATTAAGGATGAAATATCAGTTTAAAGGCATATCCTGCAATTCACAGTGGCGCCACCTGGTGGTTTTTGAATAATGTCATTTATTAGTCAAAACCGGTTTCTTGGGATTCATTCTAATTCTGCATGAGTAAATTTAACATTTTGTCCAGCTTATCCAATATTATTAAGTAAAATAGGTCAATTTACATTTGTTTCATTTACATAGGTAATGTACTGAAAAAATGTTCTTCAATTCTTTCAAAAACAAGGACGTTGACCTATATTTCTAAAAAACCTAGATAAGTAGTACTATATACCTACTATATTCTGTGAAAGTCTGAGGAAAATGGAATGGGTTTTACTATGTAAAAAAATACTTTTTAGAATTTCAATATATTTCAATATAAACTTATCATGATATTGATATATAAATCAAAAACTAGCACGGTGCACCCAATTTTTAAGTTTGATATGTGTTCCACAACACTTGGAGATCATCCTCTTAAATTTTCAGGAAATTGACATGGGTTTTAATTTTCAAGCCAAAGTGTCTTTAACCCACACTCAGTATTTCTCTATACTCGTTGGTATCTTCTAATGGAAGCCCTGGACCCCGACAGTGGCGTTTTAAAGGAAGCCCTTTCTCACGGTAACATTACCTCCAGTTTCCTTTCTCGCCAGTTTTCTTGGAGTGTTTATCGCTGAGGTGTCCCTAATGGGCCGCACTCTCCCCGCATCCTTTTATCTCTCCTGGTCGGGCCTCCTTGATCTGCTCCCTACGTTAATCCCCAGGTTAAGTACGTGAGGGGGAGGGCGGGGAGGAGACCGGTGAGAGGACATCAAAGTTGACGGGAGATGAGGGGGGAGGCGCCGGGAGGAGGGGCGGCCGGGAGACGGTGACTGGAGAACTCGACCCGAGACGAACTCGACCCGTAGTGGTCAGGAAAACTCGACCCGTTTTGGAGAAATCGATTGTAGAACTCGACCCATTTCAGATACTTACGAATAAGGCCTGGCGTCCACCTACAACGATAGAAATTTAGACCTACCGATATGGCACCGATACAAAAAGCAAATATCGGAGACATATCGGGAAGGTGCAAAATTGTAGCCAAATGTCTAGACATGCCAATCCAGCATGCATGGTAAGGTTTTTTTTTATCGGTGTCTAATGGCAGAAACGTGGTCAACTGCTCCGATATTAGGTGGCCTTCCGATGCGATTCTGATTTTTTATCAGGAGGTGTATCGTAGACCATATCGGAGCTATATCGTAGTAGATGGAAGCCGGGCCTAAGACATTTTCATATAGAATGAAAGGTCTGACTAGTTAGGGACAGGGTTAAGGATAGGGTTAGGGATAGGGTTAGGGATAGGGTTAGGGATAGGGTTAGTGTTACGGAAAGGGTAAGTGTTAGGGTTAAGATTAGGGAAAAGGTTAGGGTTAGGGAAAGGGTTAGTGATAGGGTTAGGATTAGGGTTAGGGGAATGGTTTTCTGTTTGCAAATCGATTGGAGAACTCAACCCGTTTCAGATACTTATGAATAAGATTTTTTTTATATAGAAGAAAAGGTCTGAGTAGTTAGCTTTTAGAGAAATAAACCAGAGCATATAGAAAATAAGTCATGTTTAGCTGTAGGGTTATGCTTAGGGATAGAGATGGGATTAGGGAAGGGATGGGTTTAGGGAAAGTGTTTTTTGTTTTTGTTTGTTTTCTTCCCCAGAGAAGACCAAATTTGAAGCCAAGATAATATACTTACTACTATATATAGTATTTTTCCCAAGTTGTAATGATATATGTACTTGAGTTGAAATATGAAATGGGTCCAGTTCGTTACAGGTCGAGTTCTTAACACGGGTCGAGTTTTTTTCGGGTTAAGTTCGTTATGGGTCAAGTTCTTAAAACGGGTCGAGTTTTTCAGGTCGAGTTCATTACATCACGAACTTTAAAGATATGGGAGAGTGTTGGGAGGGTCAAGCAGGGGGTATGGGGGGAGAGTGTATAGGAGAGTGTAGGGAGGGTCAAGCAGGGGGTGCGCAACCGACCACTGCGCATCACGCACACTCAGGATTCTTACGTCACGTGGCTTTTTGTCTCCCGCGTGGCTTTGCGTGAGAATGCGAGACTGTTGTGCCACATCCAGTGTCGGTCCTCACCAGGGGGCTCTCTCAAATTGACCCCCTCCCTAACTCTCACCCTCACCCCAGCTTAACCCATACCCCTCCCTTATTATAGAAATAGAACACTAGAGACTGATATGGGAATAGGAATACTATGATACACGTACACATTCAAATCTATGTAGTTTAAAGTTTCTAAAATCCTGCCCTCCTAAGGACAAGCAGTCTCGACCTTTTTTGTTTATTATCTTTTCTTTTTATTAATTTCAAACATCTCTCACTTAGGCCCGGCGTCCACCTACTACGATATGGCTCCGATATGGTCTACGATGCACCTCCCGATAAAAAATCTAAATCGCGTCGGAAGGTCACATAATATTGGGGCAGTTGACCACATTTCTGCGATTAGACACCGATATAAACCCCATGCAATGCGTGGTGGATTGGCATGTCTAGACATATGTCTACGATTTTGCACCTTCCCGATATGGCACCGATTTTGACATTTTGTATCGGTGCCATATTGGTAGGTCTATGATTCTATCGTAGTAGGCGGACGCCGAGCCTAAGGTGAGTTTTTCAGATGTAACATTCGAAAAACTAGGGTGAAGGACCTTCATGAAGGTTGTCAGGTTGACATGCTTATAACCCGTAGAAGATATTTAAAAATGGTCTTCATGCTACGTTATTGTAAAAACATAAAGTCTGTAGATATTCCTAGGACTAGAAACCAGACGAAAAGGCTGTTGCACCTGAAACGACCTCGAATAGGCCATTTCCAACGCAACCCCCTGTACGAGGAGGTGTTGCGTTGGAATGCATTGAATGTCATCCTAATCTAGTTTACCCTGATGTTAAAATTGTTGTGAAGACACTGTATGTATAACTGTACTATTGGAAGACACACAAAACCTGCTACCCGGCAGACTGTCTTGATTACTTCAGCAAATAATAAAAAAAAAATAATAAAAAATAGTCACTAATACAATGCTCGAGTCTATAATAGACACTCATCATACCATCTCAGTAAATCATACGGATAAAAAGAAAGGTGATCCCTGTACATGCTTTTAATATTTGGATTATTTTTCTATGATTTCTTTTTCACCTTTTCATGTGGCAGGCCCATGTACAGTGACATCCCTTTCACTAGTGATTATCAACACCTAGAATACAGGTATATTGTCCCATTCCAACATATATTTTGTTTTATAATTTCTATAACACATTTGTGTGTATCACACATTCAGAACAGATATTCATTTATGACTACAATATATCTTCCAAATCTGGTATGTTGGTTAAATCTGTGGATCTTCAGCTAAAACGGTCATTTTAGATGTTTATCAAATTTCATTCAAGATATGTGTACACAATCGATCACAGCCTGGGAGAATTGACCAACTACCTTTACTGTCAAGACTGCTGAGATTCTGTTATGTACTACTTTGTGTAAATAAATACTGCTGTTAAAAGAATGAATAGAATAAAAAAAAGACTATTAGAATCTGCTGACAAGAAACGTATAAACACGTACTTATGCTTTCATATACTTCCGTAGATAAACGTTATTGAATAACCCAATTCCACGTAAATTTACAAAATACGACAACCAAACGTTCTACCAAGGAAATAAACCTCAACATTTCTACGTAAAAGACACGTAATTACTACCAAAGAAACACGTACATTTACGTAGCTGGAATGTATTTGTGATTGCAGGGAAGTTAACAACTTTGTTTACACAGAGAATAGTAAGATGAGGGTGGCAATCAAATTAGATTAATATTTAGAATAAAGCATTTTCTCCATATGATTTTTTTTTTCCATTTTTTTTTGTAGATAAGTGTTAAGGCTTTAATTTTCCGATGGAAATTGTGTTCGCTGGATCAAATCACTTGTATCATGAGCTAATTACAAATCTCTTGTTCAACGTTGGATTGACACATATAGCATTCTGGATAACTACGACTGTGCTACGAAGGATGTTCTCTTGTTTTTGTTTTTTTCTGAGCAAGTCTTTTATTAATCTCTCCACATTATCATACAGCTTACAACTTTCAGCTTTGCCAAACAATTCTCCGTACATTCATTGTTACCTTGTGGTCATTATGAATTTCATAAATATGCCAAATATAAATAGGTAACCAACAAATGGAATAACACGATATAGGAAGACATTATTTACGTAAATATGATTATGGACAAATAAAATCTTATCAAAATCTGGTTTTAAAATCCGTTTTCTACCCCACCTCCCACTTTCCACTCACGTACAAATCCCGCGCATAAAACGAGGCTTCACTCTCCCAGCACATCTTTGGTGTTGTTATGTGATTTCAGGACATCTGTGTGGAGAGTGAGGAGAGTATTGCCTTCGGAAGCCTCGTTTTGGTTGATGACACTCAATGACCAGTGATTGCGACACCGACCCATAATGCATTGCGCGGTGTCCCCCTGGTGGCGGTGGGGGCAGGTGCGGAGCGACGCCTAGTGGGAGCAGTGGGAAGTCCTCTCGACTTTTGTCCGACTCAGAAGGAAACAGTCATAATTGGTGTCGATTTGACCTTGATTTGACCCTCACATTGGTGGCTTATTGACAGAAAGGTAGAATTAGCCAAGGCCATTCAGAAGTCCTCGAAAAACAAGATGTCACCTTTTGGTGAAATAGCAGACCCACACAGCACTGAAAATTAAAATATCTGGGCCAGAATTATCCTCAAGTTAGTACAAAAAACTATGCCGAATAAACTATATGATCAATGGCCAGTAATATACACGCACTATCTTATCTTTATTGATATTTTATTTGAAGAAGGTTCTTCTTTCAATTTCTTCATTTAGCAGCATATGATATATTCCATGTAGTACATCAAAATCTTCTTTGTACATCGTACACGATTCTTAGAGAATATTCGGTTGCTTATTAAAACCTTTTAACAGCAGGAAGATGCCTCCAGGCATTCCCCTGGCTATGGCAGAAAGATGCCCCCAGGCATTCCCCTGGCTACGGCAGGAAGATGCCTCCAAGCATCTTAGAGTTAGAGGCATCATTGATACTTATATACAAACTTCAATAGATAAAAAGATAATTGTTTGATTTAAAAGAAATTCTGACAATGTATATGAGCCATATTGAATGATGATATTGACCTTTGATTTGGTTTTACAAAATATGATCAGTCACCAAGGCAAATCACATGGCACATCACATGACATTAGTATTTCCCCAAAAAGGTGCCTGCCGTAGCAGGGTAGTTTATGCAGACAATGACTGCCGTGTAATGCTGAGCAGGGGAACTGTGTGCTGCAGGGAAAGGGTTAACCACCGTCATGTTCATACTTTCTGCCGATAAGTGGCTTAGGATTCCAGTCTACAGAGACTGAAGTTCATGATCAAGCCTGTCCTTGTGAAATAAATCCACTTAAGTTGCAGTTCCCTCAGTCATTGTGCATTAGATGAAATTATAAAGAAAACCAACAAAAAATACAACACTTTATTTGAACATGCACAATGAAACAGAACTCAAATTTTCCGATGAAAACGCACGAAAGTGCAAGAGGGAATTTTTCTATAATTCAGAACTCATTTTCATCTCAGTGATGATAGTTACATATACTCGAATCGTACTGTACTCGAATGGTAAAATAAAAAAAATACTCCACTCTTTTGAATGCACTGATTGCGCATCCAAACTGGCCATGGAGTATTTTCTCTTTATACGATAACCTGAAGAAGCGCCATCAATCAGAGCGAAACGTTGTGACCTAATGGCACCATCAATCAACAAACTCTGTATTTTTTGGTTCCATCAATAATAATTCTTTATGAAATAATTTCTGTGTCTGTTTTTGTGATTTTTCACTCCGTCCTTTATTTATGCGATTCTCGATTCAGTCCTATATAAGCCTCTGGTGTAGTTTATGGTATAATTATGTGCTAAATACAATCAAAAAGTTTGAAAATTCTAAACACCCCAAGCCGTTAATATCCTCTATTGTGATTAAATTCTGTACTGGTCAGTTTTTATTTAATCACTTTCCCTTGAATAGGGAAACTGACCCAAAGTTAATGCTCCGAAAATAATCCATTTTCTCCCATCCCCGTTCTTTCTGCATGGAGAATGCCACTAACCCACTCGTATTTCACGTTCTTTATTTCACGTATGGTTCTTACGTCTGAATTAACATAATAAGCGTCACGGATGAGTGAATAACCGTAAACCACCGGTTGACCATGGGACCATCACGTAACATATTCAAACTCTGACATCTACCCTAGTCATTAATCCAGCATACGTCCAACCAGCGAAACCGTGACTAAGTAGCACGAATTATGACAGACCAGGAACCAGTGACAGTCAACGCATGCGCAGAAATGAGATTTGGAGTCGCCACACAATGGCCGACTCCCCTGGGCTCGGTAACGGAATCTCACACCGCACTGCCCCCTCGGGATCTCCAATCGAGGTTGATATTTGAAAACGAGGCTCTCTGGGGGATGGTGTTTGATAACGAGGCTGGTGGTGTGTGCGGTGCATGATGGGATTGAGGACGATATTAGCTGAAGGCTGACGTAACAGGGCGGGGCAGGGAACACCTGAGTGAGTATTGTCCCTCGTCTGTGACTGTCCGACATGCATCACTAAACACACGTCACGCTCAACGAATATCAGAAAGAGGGAGAGAGAGGGAAGGACAGAGACAGAGGGGAAAAGACAGAGAGAGCGAGAGAGAGAGAGATACAGAGGGAAATAGAGAGAGGAAGGGGGGCATAGAGAGAGACAGAGAGAGAGACAGAGAGAGAGACAGAGAGAGACAGAGAGAGACAGACAGACAGAGAGAAAGGGAGAGAGAGGTGAAGAGAGAGAGGGAGAGAGAGACAGAGAGAGAGAGAGACAGAGAGACAGAGAGATACCTGAGAGAGAGAGAAAGAGAGAGAGAGAGAGGGGTAGAGAACAACTGAGTGATTCCTGTCCCTCTAAAGGTTTTTAAAAACAAAAGAAATTAGAATCTTCAGATATAGAAAAGGATTCGAAATATTCTTTTATTGTTTATCTTGGTCTGTATGTCTAAGTGAAGGTTATAGTAAGAGGAAATAACAACAAAATATATACTTTTTGTTTTCCTGGTTTATTATATAGAAAATATCAAATTGAAAGTCTCAATTGAAGGTATATGTAACATTATAAACCATTCACAATTATATAGCTTTCTGGAATTTGTCGAAATAGAAATTTAAAACAAAAAACCCTCTTGGTACTTCTCAAGTTTATATCCGTTGAGAGGAAGAAGATTTAATGTGTAACTTGAGTAGAGGTCAAGTCCGACACGGAAAGCAGTCAGTGACACTTCACAGGTACCCTTCCTGTATTACCCCACTTCCTGCTCCTGTCCCTTCCCTGCTCTGCCTCCCCTCTCACCCTCCACCCTGCCTCCTGCAGCTACACTGGTCCCCTTTCCCGGCGTCACAGCTAATTGCTGGCAGGTAGGGTCCCCTGGTCCCTCAGCCACTGCCGCACATATTGTGTTTGTCTGTCTCCACGGAAGGCGGCCATATTGTCACAGTGACGTCATAATCCCGCGTCTCTGTGGGGTCTTCCTCTTTATTAGCAAGGGCTTCCCACGTCATTCTGCGTCGTTGTCATGTGACGTAATACCCTGACATGACATCCGCTTGGCGACTTCTTGCTGTGAATGTATCTCAGGGGTCAGGAGAAGTAAATCCATTATAGTTTACTTCACCGTATCAAATAATAAAGTATTGGTTAATGGAATTCCACGTGAAAAATGATGGTGAAATACAATACTTCGCAGGTATGGTCAGGGAGAAATAAGTCCTTTAAAATTCAGTTGACAGTATTATGTGAAAACAGGGTGACTGTTGCGGAATGGATTCCGGACTGAGTTGTTAGATGCGTTTTAACGACCGAGTTCAAAGAACGAGGTACGTATTTATAAATATGCATAAACAATGAGGAATAGAAAAATATTCAACCACCCTCAACCTGTCTTTTTATCATCATTTACCTGAATATAATTAAAATCGCAATTCATTATTTAAGATTCTCTAGATATATGTTGCACCTGACAGGAGTTTAATTCTAAAGACATTTTTCAGTCGTCAGGTATAAATTCGGCTCTCAACTCAGACAAATGGAGATTAACTTTTGATTCCCTTATAATTCATGCTAAAGGTCTTCACCATAACTGGTCATTAAAGGTTAATTGTCCATAATGCCAATGAAAGTTACCTATATTAACAAGGTCAACACAAATATTACTGAACGTTCCATAATCAACTTAATTAACTGCATGAAATCATTGCCATGTATGGTTTAGTGCACTATTCATTACCAGTAGACTGATCTCATATGTGACAATTTCCCATCATAGATATTTCTGAGAAGTAGGACCACCCTAGATTTAATGTGGGTTTAAGGAGGTAAATTTGGTTTGAACCAATTACAGCCTTTGCCACAGTCTGCACAGACTGATGGTATGATTGTATACCACTTACATGTCCATGTATGTAGATGTATAGACTGGCCTCAGTCCCTGTGTCCTACCCCTCCACCCCTTCTGAGTGACACAGGTATGATTCATGGGCCACTCAGAGAAGGACACATGTTATAATGAATTTTATTCCGATTTTCTTTAATCATTTACTGAATGTTCATAATCAAAGACTTGAGCAAGTCTAGTACATGTATACAGTAGAACCCTGTCTAATGGGCACCTCACGAAAGCGGACAGCCCGCATTAAGGCCCGGCCCCACTGGTGCGATGCGATTGTCGCACACGGTTTATGGCCCCATAAACAACCCCTCGGCGGGGTTTATGACCCCTATTGCGATGGATTCATCGCACTCAATCGCAGTGAAAATTCAGGGTATGCCCCACTGATGCGATGGATCCATCACAACGCTTTTGGTACCACTATGTATAGGCCTAGATATACAGCTTCATTTCTAATATTCATGAGAATTGTTTAAATTAATTATGTTACTTTTCATCCCTATTGACCGTGGTATTACTATTGACTGCAGTAGGTCTAAGGTAGCTATGATCAGGGTATCCTGTGTAACTGAGAGATGACAGTTTTCCTTTTTTTCTAAGGAAATCCTTTTTTTTCATATAAGTTTATAAAATTTCTTTTTCTTGTGTAAAACAAAGACAGAATAAATTGGGTCTCATTCACACCATGAAAGAATGGTTCAAACTTCAGCCCCATTCCATTGCCATTACCAATGTATTGTCAACACTTTCCTGGCTCTTAAGCCGGAGACACACCAAGCGAGTAACGTGACGATTTCCGGAATCGCCAACACAAAATGGTATGTATGTAAGCCATTATTTCATATTTCCCTTGATTATTGCTTCTGATACGCTATATTGTCGCTGGGAGATATTACTATGGAAAAATACCTCATTTATATGTTATTTTGTATTGGCGATTCCAGACATCGCCGCTCTCACTCGCTTGGTGTGTCCCCGGTATTAGGCAGTAAATTCCACATGAAAAAAGTAATCCTTGTTTTTTCATGACCCCAACTAAAGTCCCTGGTAACTAAATAGAATCAATTAAGTGTAGTACAGCTTTCATGCAAATATGATAGGAAGAACTCTGTACCTGTGTGATGAATCGATCGCACATCATGAACATTTCAAGATGTGCGATGCGATGGATCCGTCGCATCGCACACAATCGCACACGCGCGCAAGTCCGGCCCCACAGGAGCGATTGTGTGCGATGCGATGGGCGGCGCCGTTTTTATGACCCTCGCCCGCCGTTTATGACCTTTTATTGACTTGCGACAATCGCATCGCACCAGTGGGGCCGGGCCTTTAGACTGGCCCCAGTCCGTATATCCCTCCACCTACCCCAACCCTCCTCTCCTCAATACAGGATTCCTGGACCAGTCACAGTTTGACATAACCAAGTTGTTCTTATAGTGTGGAACTTTTTGAAGACATTGCTCCTAGTTAAATGGGGAAATGTAATACGATAAAGAACATTCATTTTCAAGTTATGTTTATCATTCAATTCTATAAATAATTTTAGTAATAACCAGAAAGAGGCACTGGAACCTTTTGAAGTAGGGTTGGGAATTTGGCTCAAAATCACTCAGAATAATCACATCTGAGTAGCGGTAAATCCTATATATATGTCAACGTGATCCACAACTGCTACAGACACACTCACATGCCAAAATATCCAGGGTGAAGGACAAGAGAAGTAGCTCTATATATGAAGTTTAAGCCGGAGACACACCAAGCGAGAAACACAGCCCTATATGTGAGCTTTTATTTCATATTTCATCTGATTATTGTTTCCGAGATGCTAAACTATCCGTGAGAGATATTCTCACATAGATGCTATTTTATGTTGGCGATTCCAGAGATTGCCCCCTTGACTCGCTTGGTGTGTCTCCGGTATCATACCGGAGACACACCAAGCGAGAAAGGCAGCGATTTCCGGAATCGCCAACACAACATGGTGTGTATGCGAGCTATTTTTTCATATTTTACTGGATTATTGCTTCGGATACGCTAATTTATTGGTGGGAGATATTACAATGAAACAATATTCCTAATATGTACCATTTTGTGTTGGCGATTATGGAGATCGCTGCCTTGACTGCCTTGACAGCTTAAAGCCGGAGACACACCAAGCGAGAAAGGCAGCGATTTCTGGAATCGCCAATACAATATGGCTAATACGTGAGCTATTATTTCATATTTCCCTTAAGTGTTGCTTCTAATACGCTCATTTCTCACGACAAGGCTGCGACAAGGCACCGATAGGAACTTTCTTGTCGGCTCTTGTCGCAGCCTTGTCGTGGTTGGTGGATGCCCGCCTTTAAAAACTCAATCTGAGACACTGTCACACAGCCCTTCCGACAGGGCTACGATGAAAATGCATGTCGTAGCCTTAGAGGGGGCGTCCACCAACCATGACAAGGCTACGACAAGAGCGGACGAGAAAGTTCCAATCGGCACCTTGTCGCAGCATTGTCCTGAGGAGGGGAGCTGTCGTGACCCCTTGTCGTAGCCTGTCGAGAAGTGCACGCTCCACCTAAATATTCTATCGTAGACCTCTGCGACAACCTCCCGACACGCCACGACACGCCACGACACAGCTCCAAAATCGAACATGTTCGATTTTGTCGTAACCTTGTCGGAAGGCCCCCGACAGGCCCCCGACAAGCTTCATGTCGCAGCCTGTCGTGGCCTTGTCATAGCCTCTTGTTGGGAACTGTGGTCCACCAACCACGACAAGGCTACGACAAGGCTTCCAATCGTAGAGCTGTCGTGGACCTTGTCGGAAAGCCATTGTCGTAGCCTTGTCGTGGTTGGTGGACGCCCCCTCTTATCGTAGCCATGCTGGAGTGTGGGCCCATTGTACATAAAGACCCTTTTCTGTACCTCGTAAAACGGTTATCTTTTACCAATATTTAAGTTCATTCGCTAAGATAGTTTTAGCCGTCCATAATGTCATCCATAAGTGTTGAATTTAATTGCCTTACGTCGTCCCTGTGTCTCCTTGGCGTACAGAAACGGGTCTTTATGTACGATATTAGATTATTTAATGGGCCCCTGACCAAAGATATGACGTCAATTCATTCTGGAAAAAGAAATATCATCATAGGTGCTTGAACATTAATGAATGGTTAAATTGAGTATGATGTATTTTCTGTGTAATTAAGGACGTGCTCATAGATATCATTAACGGTAAAATAAAAATAAATCTACTGGTGTGTAATGATGAGATACGTGAATGACCTTGTTTCAGAGGTTAAACAAGTCAAGTGAAGATGCAAGGTGAACCTTCAATGGAGAAAATCATCTTGGACCAGATGAAAGAAAAAAACATAGAGGCCACCTTCTACCCTTCGTTTTGTAATTAACTCTCTATCTCTCTCTTCCCCCCCCCATTCTCTCTCTCTCTCTCTCTCTCTCTCTCTCTCTCTCTAAAGATTCACAGCATATGGAGAAAGATTCATTGGGCCAAATATGAAGAGCTAAAAATAGATGTGTAAACTCTTTATACATAAACACATACTAATACCATGGCATCCTAGAAATAGCAGTCATTTCGATATAATTAGTGACCATAATAGAAGTCCATTCATAAAGATGGATTGTAAGCAACAAAAAAGCCAAAGATTATGAAAATGAAGAGAAAGCATGCACAATCTAAAAAAATCATCAACGTAATCCAGAGCTTAAACTGAAGAGACACCAAGCGAGAAAGGCAGCGATTTCTGGAATCTCCAACACAAAATGACGTGTATGTCAGCTATTATTTCACATTTTGCTTGATTATTGCTTCTGATACGCTATATTGTCGGTGGAGGATATTACTATGAAAAAATATTTGAGATATACAGTAAAACCCCTCTTAAGGGGACACCCTCCGTTCCGGGCCAACTGTCCCCTTAAGCGGGGTGTCCCCTTAAGCGGGGTTTTCAGTCTGCCAATGGTTATACAATAGAGAATACGTACATAAATGAAGGAAACGATGGTTATTAGGTTAAAAGGTTTATTAATAATATATAATAATATATATTAATAATATATAAATAATATATATTAATAATATAAGCAAATACATATAAATTATACAATATGAATGAATATAAATTAAAAATAAATAGATAATACATGTAAATGTACAGTACAATGTATATACAGTTTCACAGTCCCAGGAAGGCATCGAGGGTGGACTGCACTTTCGGTGAACGAGCAGCTCTATTCCTGTTAACAGTACCGATGCAATGCATCACAGCCCCCACGACCTCAGTATCGCTTCTGTTCATGTAGTGTCGGGTTGGGGTTGGAGGTGGATATGCCTTCCTTCTGAAATTTGCTCCTTGTTATACCCCTGGGAGCTGTTTCAAAACCATAGACTTAACCCACGTTTTGAAACAGCTCCCTGGTCAATGTCCCTGGTCAATGTCCCCCCGTAACTTCTGAGAGAAATAAGCGACTCACCATGAGCCGCCCAGAGCCGCGACGGCTCACTGAATACCGCACCTTCAAAGCGGCCAGCCCGTCCTAACCCACCGCTAACCTGTAAGCGGGCCTCTAACCTCTACCTTCAATGGGTGCGAAAGTCGCTCATACTAATATCCACTCACAGTCGCCCGCCCAGACCCGCTAGAGATGTGATTATTACCTTGAAAAAACACACTCCGGCCGCCCGGGCCCCCACGGGAATGCTCAGTCTATTGTTCTGGTTGGGACAACTGTCTGTCCCGTACAAACGGGCACCATAAACTTGGATTTTCAGTGTTTTTGATATGATGTCCCTCCAAAAATGTCCCCTTAAGCGGGGTTTTTAAGCATTTCTGTACCGAAAAACTGTCCCCTAAAGCGGGGTGTCCCCTTAAGCGGGGTGTCCCCTTAAGCGGGGTTAAAATAAACTCTTAATAGAGGGAAAAATTTCCGTTCCGAGCAAATTGTCCCCTGAAGCGGGGTGTCCCCTTAAGCGGGGTGTCCCGGAAGAGGGGTTTTACTGTATGCTATTTTGTATTGGCGATTCCAGAGATCGCCACCTTGACTCGCTTGGTGTGTCTCCAGCTTTAGACTGACAGACTTAAAGCCGGAGACACATATTACACCTACTTATTGCTTCCAAGATGCTAAATCATCAGTGGGAGATATTACTATGAAAAGATATCTCAGATATATGCTATTTTGTATTGGCGATTCCAGAAATCGCCACCTTGACTCGTTTGGTGTTTCTCTGGCTTTATGTCAGAGACACACCGAGTGAGAAACGCAGCAATTTCCGGAATCGCCAACACAAAATGGCAAGTATGTTTGCTATTATTCCATATCTTACATTATTTTTGCTTCCGAGACACTAACATATGGGTGAGAGATATTACTGTAAAATAATTTTTCACAAACATGCTATTTAATATTGGCGATTCCAGAGATCGCTACCTTGACTCGCTTGGTGTGTCTCCGGCTTAATACCGGAGACACACCAAGCGAGTGAGGGCAGCGATCTCTGGAAT
This sequence comes from Alentia gelatinosa, assembly GCA_950022655.1. Classification (NCBI taxonomy): domain Eukaryota; kingdom Metazoa; phylum Annelida; class Polychaeta; order Phyllodocida; family Polynoidae; genus Alentia; species Alentia gelatinosa. The sequence goes on along the minus strand of OX465580.1, from coordinate 9,370,019 downwards.
CGCAAACACAAATTGGCGTGTATGTGAGATATTATTTCATAGGGATATCTCCTGCCTGTAATTTAGCAATCTGGAAGCGATTATCAGCTGAAATATGAAATAATAGTTCACGTATAGGCCATTTTGTGTTGGCGATTACGGAACTCGCTGTGTTTCTCGCTTGGTGTGTCTCCGGCTTTAGACTGACAGACTTAAAGCCGGAGACACACCAAGCGAGAAAGGCAGCGACTTCTGGAATCGCCAACACAAAATAGCTAGTATGTGAGCTATTATTTCATATTTCCCTTGATAATTACTTCTGATACGCTATATTATGGGTGGGAGATATAACTATGAAAAATTATCTCAGATATATGCTATTTTGTATTAACGATTCCAGAGATCGCCAACTTGACTCGCTTGGTGTGTCTCCGGCTTAATCAAGCATGCCGCACCATTTACGACCTGCTGGTTCACATATGTGACTGTACGCCAGCCAGTCACTTGGCTTTTTACAAACTAGGGCCAGAATATCAGTATGCGTGGGTAAATACTCGAGTTGCGGACTGGCTAACAGGATTGGGCCTGGCGCCGGTTAACACTGACTCAGAGTCACACAGCTAGCACTGCCGCCTCAGGTTGGAGGGGGTCGGGGGTGGCTTTACTGCACTTACATTGCGTACGGCAAGTCAAGGAGAAATGAGCTGACTAGTGAACTTGTAACGTGATATATTATACATGTATGGCAATTAGACTGGAGAAGCAATGTTCTCAGAGGTGTAGTTGATGCCTGGGTGTGATATGTTTTATAAAAGAAAGATTTATATTTTTGTCTATTTGTATGGATTCTTATGTTATTTCTCACAGAAAATGAAAGTTTTTTAATATAGATATATTCAGCTATATAATAGACTACATAATACAAGAATTATTTTTTATGCAGGTATAACGCTACATACACAAAAACACAAATATCTACGTATGTGGGTAGATATTTTCAGCTATATTATAGATTACATAATGCAAGAAATATATCTATATACAGGTATTTAGTTATATACACACAAAAAGAAATATTTATGTGTGTGTATATATAGCTTAAACATTCTTAACTACTGTAAGTGATATGTTTTATAAAAGAAAGATTGGACGTTTCTGTCTAGGAATTAAATCTAGATATATACAGGTATTTAGCTATATACACACAATCATAAATATCCTATGCGTGTGTATATTCTTAATCATTTGAATGAATTTGAATTTGAATCTATATGACAAAGAATATCTTCGACTGAATATATCTCAGATTACAGACCACTTGTATTGCTGCGTGAAAGGTTCAGAAATAAATCTATTCTTGTTGTAGAAATGCTCAATTGATATAAAAACTAACATGTTAACATTTTATGATGGTACAAACATCTAAATAATAACATGCTTTTGGTGTGGCAACCAACGCATTTCTTCTTTTTTTTTTATTGTGGAGAATATTTTATTTTCAACTTGTACAGGATATATACACACAAGTATTTTAGCAGCCATAAAGAAACAGATACATTTCTAAATGATATAGGGTTGTCATGCACTGGTAAATTAATCTACCCTGTTTCTACAGATTTACGAAATACATGTGTCACATCTCACACATGGAATATTATTTCTTCTCGCCATTTTATTTTTTTTAAATTTTTATTTTCGTACAGGACAAAACATAACAAGACAATATGACAGACACATCAAAACAGTATTTGCAGTTAATTCTGCCTACCCCCCAAAGGTCCACACTCCTCCCTATTGGATTGTCTCCCACAGTTGAGCTAAATACTTAAATTTATGCATGCGACCTTCCTTCATATATACATATTTCTCTATCTCTAATTTCCTAACCAACGCATTTCCGCATGTTCTTATAAGTTCATAGTGACGGTAGTGGAACTGGGGTCAGTTTTTATTGGGATAAAACCTCCGTGTTGGTGTGCAGCCATTCATACAACGCATTGCACTAAACGAGTAAATGACAAGGAGATAACAATCGCTATATAATTAAATTCACTAATTACACCAACAACACACACCAAGTCCATCCCATACGATGAAAAATAAGCACCAACAGTAATTAATACCAACACGATCGTTCAAATCTACAATATCTACTTTTTATATCTAATTACAGGAGAAAGGAGGTAAAACCTTTTTGATAAATGGGTTTATGATATCTAATTGTTGAATAATCAGGTTGGCATTGCCAAAGATGTAAACTTACTTGCAGAGGAAGTCAACTTCAACGGTAATTTGGAGGCAGTAAGGAGTAGCTACAAAAGGGGAACGACCTCGAGTTAGCCGTAAAGCATTGATCTTAACATTTAGATGAATGTTATTTGTTTTAATTGTTCGTATGATAATTGTAATCCCACAGAAGGCAAGCCATCCGCTGTATATTCAACTTTCATTTCATGCTTAGAATTGTGTAGGATGTAATTGGTATCTGGATACTACGCTACATCGCCCAGTCTCTGGACACTACGCTACATCGCCCTGTTTCTGGATACTACGCTACATCGCCCAGTCTGTGGATACTACGCTACATCAACCAGTCTCTGGCTACTACGCTACATTGCCCTGTTTCTGGATACTATGCTACATCGCCCTATCACTGGACACTATGCTACATTGCCTTGTCTGTGGATACTACGCTACATCGCCCTGTCTGTGGATACTACGCTACATCGCCCTGTTTCTGGATACTACGCTACATCGCCCTGTTTCTGGATACTACGCTACATCAACCAGTCTGTGGAGACTACGCTACATCGCCCTGTTTCTGCACACTATGCTACATCGCCCAGTCTCTTGACACTACGCTACATTGCCCTGTCTGTGGATACTACGCTACATTGCCTGTTTCTGCACACTACGCTACATTGCCCTGTTTCTGGATACTACGCTACATCGCCCTGTTTCTGGATACTATGCTACATTGCCCAGTCTGTGGATACTGCGCTACATCGCCCTGTTTCTCGATATTACGCTACATCAACCAGTCTGTGGAGACTACGCTACATCAACCAGTCTCTGGTTACTACGCTACATCAACCAGTCTCTGGATACTACGCTACATCGCCCTGTTTTTGGATACTACGCTACATTGCCCTGTCTGTGGATACTACGCTACATCGCTCTGTTTCTGGATACTACGCTACATTGTCCTGTTTCTGGATACTACGCTACATCGCCCTGTCTCTGGATACTATGCTACGTTGCCTTGTCTCTGGATACTATGCTACATCAACCAGTCTCTGGACACTACGCTACATCGCCCTGTTTCTGGATACTGTGCTACATTTCCCTGTTTCTGGATACTACGCTACATCGCCCTGTCTCTGGATACTACGCTTCATCGCCCAGTCTCTGGACACTACGCTACATTGCCCAGTCTCTGGATACCACGCTACATCAACCAGTCTCTGCACACTACGCTACATCGCCCTGTTTCTGGATACTACGCTACATCGCCCTGTTTCTGGATACTACGCTACATCGCCCAGTCTCTGGATACTACGCTACATCGCCCTGTTTCTGGATACTACGCTACATCGCCCAGTCTCTGGATACTACGCTACATTGCCCTGTTTCTGGATACTATGCTACATCGGCCAGTCTCTGGACACTATGCTACAACATTGGTTATCTTGACACTGGGCCACAATGCCTGTTGTCTGGCCACTATGCCGCATCATCCAGTATCTTGACACTACACCACATCGCCCGGTATCTAGACACTACAGCACATCGCCCTAGACACTACAACACATCTTGATACTCTGCTACAATGCTCTGTATCGCTCCACTACATCACCTGATACCTTGACACTATGCTACATTGCCCAGTCTCAGTATGGCTCTGAGATGGCCTATGATGCACCTCCCTATTAAATAAATCAAAATCAGGTCGGAAGGTCACCTAAAAACAGGGCAGTTGACCACGTTTCTGCGATTACGCACTGAAAAAAAACCATTGTGATGCATGGTGGATTGGCACATAGAGAGATATGTCTACGATTTTGCACCTTCCCGATATGTCTCCGATATTTGCTTTTTGTATCGGTGCCATATCAGTAGGTCTAAATTCTATTGTAGTAGGTGGACGCCAGGCCTAATAGTATCTCACATACAGGCCATTTTGTGTTGGCGAATCATCTCCTTACAATTATCACAGATTACAAATCACCCCATTTTGACGATTTCCCCCATCACGACGCCATCTTGTCATTACGTCACAGACTCTCCCTGACGTGAACCTCGCGCTGGGCGAGATTTGGGCGCCGAGGCTCTAACTGTTACGTAGCGACAATGGCGCCACCACTCGGCGTAAGTGGTGGGAGAATGCGGATAGGTGAGAAGGTGTGACAACAGACAGAGCGAGCTGACACGATGGAGTGGGCGAGGACTCTCCCTGACCGGCCACTAGAGATAAACCACTGACGTCTATCATCACGCACCTCATCACTGCGCCTCTTATAAACTCCCCCTGAGAGCATTTAGCACTGTGTGGTGTGAGTGTCATGAGTAAAGTGCAGCTGCAGTGTTGTGAGTGTCAGAAGGAAAGTGCAGGTACAGATAGGGGTCAAGATGAGGATAGCTTATGCCGAGGACACAGCAAGCGAGTCAAGGTGGCGATCTCTGGAATCGCAAGTAATGGTATCGCTCACTATTTCATTGAGTGGATTTCTGATTTTATCTCACCCCGTAAAACGTTATTTATTGATGAAATGAATCACCCAATTAGCCATTGAGTATTGGTTACACGAACTTCATGGCCGTGGAGTACGAGTTCCTAATGTTAAGCCTATGGAGAAAAATACCGGGGTGAGATAATGAGGAGAGGAACATAGGGGAAGTCGTAGTCTCCTCGGAGGTTACAGATAAAAGTTCCCGAAACATCACCCAGCATGCAAAGTAGTGCTTGAGAAGATCAGCGGCCATTTTCCTTTTCCTTTGATAAGTTATATTTGCAACGCTGAATGATAAATACAACATAATCTGTTTTGGTTCCTCATTTAGTATAGCGTAAGTGTCACAAGTAAAGTGCAGGTATAGATTGGGGTCAGGATGAGAATAGCTTACTGTATAGCACGTAGCTATTGTGTTATGGAAGTGGCCATCTTGCCCCCCCCCCCCCATCTTTTTCATGAGTAAAGTGCAGCTGCAGTGTTGTGAGTGTCACAAGTAAAGTGCAGGTATAGATTGGGGTCAAGATGGAGATAGCTTACTGTTTAGGGCACAGAGCTATTGTGTTATGTAATTCTCAAATATACGACATGGGTATATGATAAAGCTGTGGTTTTCTTAACCCTTCAAGGACGCATGATGCCTGGAGGCATCACCTCACTAAAGACGCATGATGCCTGGAGGCATCACCGCATTAAAGACGCATGATGCCTTGAGGCATCATTGTCCCAATATTAACAAAAATGTTTTAACAAAGAAATAATCGAGCAATATTCATAAAAATCTTCAGAAAATGTCGATACAACATCATATTTAGTATTTCTATTAAAAAGAAATAAAATATTTATGATTATGTATCATAATGCATGATTGCAAACTTGGATATCAGTTTTAACTATTATGTGGCCGTCCTCTAGCCAGACAAACTGCCACCAGCACTCGTCCTTAGTGGAGTAGCTAGGCCCCATGCAGCCGTCCTTAAAGGGTTAACAATATTTTCACCCTATAAAATTTGGAAATAATAACGCAAGCTATGACAACATACACTCACATCATACCATTAAGCTCGGCAGGCTATCACAAGGCAAACCACACGGTTGTTGGCACCCAGATGGATCATTATTAAGTTTAGAGGAAAGTAATTAAACTCGTTTGTGGAAATAATCATTTACGCTTTAGGGTCACTGGCGGCATTTAACAAATCACTTAACAAAATGACTTTCGCAAGCAGTGACATCCCCTTCTCTGGTGCGCAGGTGGATGTGGTAATAGAGGACAAGCCCCCACACAGTTATGACGAGGGCTCATAAAGTGGATTTCACACGGTGAGATTCATGTACCTCACAGGGTTCAAAATCTCATCAGATTCTGTTCCTTGTAAAGTGGAATTCACACGGTGGGATTCATGTACCTCACAGGGTTCAAAATCTCATGAGATTCTGTTCCTTGATAAGTGGAATTCACACGGTGGGATTCATGTATCTCAGCGGGTTCAAACTCTCATGAGATTCTGTTCCTTGATAAGTGGAATTCATACGGTGGGATTCATGTACCTCACAGGATTCAAAATCTCATACAATTCTGTGACTTGTTAAGTGGAATTCACACGGTGGGATTCATGTACCTCACAGGGTTCAAAATCTCATGAGATTCTGTTCCTTGATAAGTGGAATTCACACGGTGGGATTCATGTACCTCACAGGGTTCAAAATCTCATGAGATTCTGTTCCTTGATAAGTGGAATTCACACGGTGGGATTCATGTACCTCACAGGGTTCAACATCTCATCAGATTCTGTTCCTTGTAAAGTAGAATTCACACGGTGGGATTCATGTACCTCACAGGGTTCAAAATCTCATGAGATTATGTTCCTTGTTAAGTGGAATTCACATGGTGGGAGTCCTGTACCTCACAGGGTTCAAAATCTCATGAGATTCTGTTCCTTGATAAGTGGAATTCACACGGTGGGATTCATGTACCTCACAGGGTTCAAAATCTCATGAGATTCTGTTCCTTGATAAGTGGAATTCACACGGTGGGATTCATGTACCTCACAGGGTTCAACATCTCATGAGATTCTGTTCCTTGATAAGTGGAATTCACACGGTGGGATTCATGTACCTCACAGGGTTCAAAATCTCATCAGATTCTGTTCCTTGTAAAGTGGAATTCACACGGTGGGATTCATGTACCTCACAGGGTTCAAAATCTCATGAGATTATGTTCCTTGTTAAGTGGAATTCACACGGTGGGAGTCCTGTACCTCACAGGGTTCAAAATCTCATGAGATTCTGTTCCTTGATAAGTGGAATTCACACGGTGGGATTCATGTACCTCACAGGGTTCAAAATCTCATGAGATTCTGTTCTTTGTTAAGTAGAATTCACACGGTGGGATTCATGTACCTCCCAGGGTTCAACATCTCATGAGATTGTGTTCCTTGTTAAGTAGATTTCACACGGTGGGATTCATGTACCTCACAGGGTTCAAAATCTCATCAGATTATGTTCCTTGTTAAATGGAATTCACACGGTGGGATTCATGTACCTCACAGGGTTCAAAATCTCATGAGATTCTGTTCCTTGTTAAGTAGAATTCACACGGTGGGATTCATGTACCTCACAGGGTTCAAAATCTCATCAGATTATGTTCCTTGTAAAGTGGAATTCACACGGTGGGATTCATGTACCTCACAGGGTTCAAAATCTCATGAGATTCTGTTCTTTGTTAAGTAGAATTCACACGGTGGGATTCATGTACCTCACAGGGTTCAAAATCTCATGAGATTCTGTTCTTTGTTAAGTAGAATTCACACGGTGGGATTCATGTACCTCACAAGGTTCAAAATCTCTTGAGATTCTGTTCCTTGATAAGTGGAATCACACAGTGGGATTCATGTACCTCACAGGGTTCAAAATCTAATGAGATTCTCTTACTTTTTAAGGGTAAATGTCGCCAACAATTGCGGGGGGGGGGGGGATATGGAAATGGAACCCTACAATTTAGACGAAGAAATAGTGTTTGAGTAAAGAATTTCAGCAGGATTTGTCTCAGACAAACACCCTGTGAGGTACATGTATCCCATCGTGTTAATCCCACATAAAGCACGTGGTAATGGGCCGACTTTGCCATATGTTGGCCTCCAATGAATTTTCACGCTGTACGAAAAACGGTCGGTGATTCTCCTTGTGAAAAGTCGAAGGCACATAATCGGTGACCTGCACTGCCCGCATGTGTTTCCACTTGCCATTTCAAGGTTAAAATCGGTTGGTGGTCCAATATTTTGTAAGGAGGGAGAGAAAAATCGTTGACCATTTCTATTTCCACCTGACGATTATTGCACGGAACGTGTCGCATAATCGGTCGGCGGTGAAAAATGTCATAATTGCTGGTCATAATCAGAAGGTAACAATACCACATTATCTCAATCCTGGTAATTTTACCCTTAGATTTAACATTTGAAACTCGTATTCAACGCCCATTGAATATTAAAAATAAATAGCCGGTGGGGAATTATGCGTAAAGGTAAGCTCATTAGTCAATGTGAAGGGTGAGAAATTTTAGGTTTTTGGTCAGAGCTCGATCCCATTTCGTTTGAATCGAGTAGTAATTCACATGGCTTCGCCTTGTGAATTACCACGCGTTTCAAACCCGATGGGATACGAGCTCTGACCCTAAACTTACCTGTATGACACCAGGGACCTGTTTCACTAGTTTCGTGACATGTCTGTGACACCATACAGACATTTGGGTTGTCTAGTTTCGTGACAGCACAAGTAGCTGCCCTTAGGAAAAGACAGACCCCAAACATAAGAATTAGACAAATCTACACACCATGGACCTGTTTCACTAGTTTCATGACAGAAATGTTAGACAGATATGAAAAGCGGCATCAACAGTGCAAACAAGAACGGACAAAACGAAGTCTAATGTCTAGTTCTTATGAAGCCGGACACACCATCTAGACGCCATCTTGACATGTCATGAAACTAGTGAAGCAGGTCCCTGTACCACACACGGTCTCTCTTAGACTTGCTCAAGTCTTTGATTATGAACATTCATTAAATGATTAAAGAAAATCGGAATACAATTCATTATAGCATGTGTCCTTCGTGTCACTCAGAAGGGGTGGAGGGGTAGGATACAGGGACTGAGGCCAGTCTAGGTCTCTCTCTACACCACACGGCAAGGACGGCGACAGTAGAGACACCTAGTGAGCAGACCACCAACTATCTTACCGGTAAGGCCTTGGCAGGGGCCCGAGGCCTACACGTCTCAAAGATCCTGTGTGAACAAATATTAGGCCACTCTCTGCCCTCCATTTTGTCTAAGCTGGTGCTCGGCCTCTTACTAGTAGTTGGCTGAAGAACCAGCGTACATTTTGTGTGGGATTTCCAGTAAACCATTTAAAAATGCATTTATTCTCTTTTGGAAGGTTGAAACTTGTTTATTATGGATTCCTATTCATTTTATCACTATTGACAACTTATTTTGGGTTCTCGTCAGAGTGCGAAAGGCATGATTTGTAAAGGTCAAGGTCGTTTCGGAGGTTCCGGTTAGCAGTCCTAAAAGTCGGTCGGTGGTGCACGATTTGGGCTTGAAAAGTTTTTTACCAGGTCTGTATTTCTTTTTTTATCTCACCCCAGTACTTTTCTCCATAGGCTTAACATTAAGAACTCGTACTCCACGGCCGTGAGGTTCGTGTACCCAATACTCAATGGCTAATTTGGTGGTTCATTTCATCAATAAACAATGTTATATGGGGTGAGGTAAGATCAGAAACCCACTCGATGACAATAACTTGGTCCTCACTCCACCTCATTTGACTGCAGAGTAATTCACGAAGCGAAGACCAAACTATTTTCATCTCGTGGGTTTTCTTCTAAAAACACTCACCGGTATTTCACCTGAGATACACAATGGTCGGTTCGCGGTGCCAGATTCTTGAAATTGTTCTCAAAATCGGCAGGTGTACATTCGACCTTATTATCCACTAAATAGAAATTGTCCATAGTTAACCCATAGGGAGTTTGTATGGACATACCCGGTGCATACGGATATTTTGTATTCTCCGGGGGGCGCATACGGAAAAATGGTGCGTACTGAAAAATAAATCATACCGAGAATGGACTAGTATCAGTACCTCACTTGTCAGGAAAACGTGGTGATAAGTACAATAGTGACTTGTTTCAGATAAAAGCGGTTGTATGCTCCTCGGAGTTGACTCCCAATATCCTCACATACGCTCGGATATTACCACGCGTTAACTCCTCGGAGCATACAGCCGCTTGTATCAGAAACCAATTGATATTTTGTATTCATTCTGACCATCTCTAATTCAGAACTATTACTGTCCATAATGTGATGTGTTTTTTA